>JAQFVV010007281.1:0-115135 GCA_028023455.1 Epiperipatus broadwayi | reverse complement strand
AAAAAAATTAGTGAAATATTTCCTCTTCCTAAAGATAAAATTGCTTTGGAGTGTCATGGTGTGTATGAAATTCCATGTAGGGTCTGTCCACATACATATATAGGACAGACTAATCGTAGAATAAATATTAGAAAGGAAGAACACATTCTGGCAGTGAGAGAAAAATCCAATTCATCAGCTATTTATTCTCATATTAAATTAACAAATCATGATATCAATTTTGAAAAAACAAATATTTTAGCAAAAATTGAACAATATGACCAGAGATTGCTAAGAGAAGCTATAGAGATTTTTAAAAGGCCCAAGAGCATAAATGAAAGGTGTGAGTTAAAGAAGATTAACAACATTTGGAAGAAACTATTGGAAGAGAAAATAAATTTTAAAACTTCTCAACCAATAGAATTTAAATATGAGGAGAAAGAAAACGATAAAAACGATTTTAAATCTCACATGCATTCTTATGATTTGAGAAAGAGGACGCTCTGAGGAAGGTACTTGATATTGTACTGAAACGTCAGCATTTAGCTTTTTCACTACACGGAATATCCCGCAAATAGTAATAATAATATGACATCTTTTATCCGTGAAAACATTAGAATTAACATTATTCATCTTTACGGGAAAGATTGGTTTACAGAATGGAGGTGTTTTGAAAGAATGTGTGTGAAGAAAATTAAAGCCGTTTATGATCTTCAATTTTTACTCAACTGTAAAAGAAATGGACTTTATCCTAGCTGTTGTAAAATTTCCTTCCATACGCATATGAAGAAAATTGACGCAGTTTTGAATAAGGCAAGTTTTGATATTTTAACTTCTTTTATTAGAAATACAAGAAAAAAGTTAGACTTTTTAGATAAAAAATTGTTACAACTCCGCCTTTTATTAAGTAATACTTTTCATCCAACATTATGGTCAATTTGTGATAAAATCGTTTATTTTAGAGTGACTAAAGAAGGTGATTTTAAATTTCGAAGGCAAATGAATAAATTTAACAAACTACTTACAAAGAAACAGGAAATACTATCTTTGTCTTTGTCTGAAAGAGGAAGTGTGCACGCTGTAAAGAATTTATCTGATAGAAAATTATCAGACTTTGAACTAAAAGTTTTAAATAAAGGTTTTAATTTTGCAATAACACCAACAAAATTACCTTTTGAGGATATTATTTGCAGAGTGGAAAGTAGTCTATCAAAAATACCTTGCGGGGATGCAGATATAGTGAGGGGAAAAATATACGATATTTTAAATAAGGCAAAACCACCTAAAACTAATTTATCAATTAATGAAAGAAGAGCTTTGTTTGCTTTAAAAAATGACAAATCTATTACTATTCTTCCGGCAGATAAGGGTAATACTACAGTAATTTTAAATAAGGCTGATTATTTTAAAAAAATACATGATTTATTAAATGATAATATTTATAAAAAAAATTTATAGAGATCCTATGACTTATCTTGAAAAGAAAACGAAAGCATTAATTTATTCTACTGATCTTGATTTAGAAACAAAGATACAGCTTACTCCGAGGGAAAAATCTTCTTTTTATCCAAAATTATATGGTTTACCAAAAGTTCACAAGCCAGATATTCCATTGAGACCGATTGTAAGTGCAGTTGGTTCACCTACACAGACACTAGCTCGTTTTTTGACTTCTTTTTTACAGCCGCATTTAACAACGATGTCATCATATGTTAAAGATGCTAATCATTTTCTTGAGCTTATCCGGGATATTAAATTGACTAAGAATGATATTTTGGTAAGTTTTGACATTGTTTCACTTTTTACTAGTGTACCTGTAAATGAAGCGATTCAAGTTTTAAAAAATATTCAGTTGCCTAATTTTGCTGTGGTTTTGATTGAACACTGCTTATCGAATACATTTTTTGTTTTTGATGGGCAGATGTATAAACAAACATCAGGTCTAGCTATGGGTTCACCAATTTCTCCAGCATTAGCTTCTATTTTTATGGAGGATTTGGAAAATAAAATTTTGACTTTAGCAGTTAAAAAACCATCTATATGGCTGAGGTATGTTGATGATACCTTTGTTATTTGGCCTCATGGTAAGCATGCTCTTGATGACTTTTTTAATTTTTTAAACTCTCTTCACAACAATATTAAATTTACCATGGAAATAGAAAATAATAATCAATTACCTTTTTTAGATGTTTTGATTGAAAGAAGGATAGATGGTTCTTTATCCCATGGTATATATAAAAAACCAACACACACTGGGAGATATCTGCATTTTTCCTCTCATCACCATCCTGCACAACTATTTTCAGTGGCAAAGACATTATTGGATAGAACAAAGAGACTTTCTGATGATAGCCATTTTCACCGGGACCTTTTTGCTACTAATAAAATGCTTCTTCATAATGGCTTTAATTACAAAATTATTAATAGGGCTTATACATATCAAAAGAAAAAAGATTTTGATACATCAAAAATTAAGACAATTTTGCCATATATTAAAGGAGTAACTGATAGAATTGGTAACATTTTAAAGAATAATAATATTCACACAATTTTTACTACTTATAAAAAAATTAGTGAAATATTTCCTCTTCCTAAAGATAAAATTGCTTTGGAGTGTCATGGTGTGTATGAAATTCCATGTAGGGTCTGTCCACATACATATATAGGACAGACTAATCGTAGAATAAATATTAGAAAGGAAGAACACATTCTGGCAGTGAGAGAAAAATCCAATTCATCAGCTATTTATTCTCATATTAAATTAACAAATCATGATATCAATTTTGAAAAAACAAATATTTTAGCAAAAATTGAACAATATGACCAGAGATTGCTAAGAGAAGCTATAGAGATTTTTAAAAGGCCCAAGAGCATAAATGAAAGGTGTGAGTTAAAGAAGATTAACAACATTTGGAAGAAACTATTGGAAGAGAAAATAAATTTTAAAACTTCTCAACCAATAGAATTTAAATATGAGGAGAAAGAAAACGATAAAAACGATTTTAAATCTCACATGCATTCTTATGATTTGAGAAAGAGGACGCTCTGAGGAAGGTACTTGATATTGTACTGAAACGTCAGCATTTAGCTTTTTCACTACACGGAATATCCCGCAAATAGTAATAATAATATGACATCTTTTATCCGTGAAAACATTAGAATTAACATTATTCATCTTTACGGGAAAGATTGGTTTACAGAATGGAGGTGTTTTGAAAGAATGTGTGTGAAGAAAATTAAAGCCGTTTATGATCTTCAATTTTTACTCAACTGTAAAAGAAATGGACTTTATCCTAGCTGTTGTAAAATTTCCTTCCATACGCATACGAAGAAAATTGACGCAGTTTTGAATAAGGCAAGTTTTGATATTTTAACTTCTTTTATTAGAAATACAAGAAAAAAGTTAGACTTTTTAGATAAAAAATTGTTACAACTCCGCCTTTTATTAAGTAATACTTTTCATCCAACATTATGGTCAATTTGTGATAAAATCGTTTATTTTAGAGTGACTAAAGAAGGTGATTTTAAATTTCGAAGGCAAATGAATAAATTTAACAAACTACTTACAAAGAAACAGGAAATACTATCTTTGTCTTTGTCTGAAAGAGGAAGTGTGCACGCTGTAAAGAATTTATCTGATAGAAAATTATCAGACTTTGAACTAAAAGTTTTAAATAAAGGTTTTAATTTTGCAATAACACCAACAAAATTACCTTTTGAGGATATTATTTGCAGAGTGGAAAGTAGTCTATCAAAAATACCTTGCGGGGATGCAGATATAGTGAGGGGAAAAATATACGATATTTTAAATAAGGCAAAACCACCTAAAACTAATTTATCAATTAATGAAAGAAGAGCTTTGTTTGCTTTAAAAAATGACAAATCTATTACTATTCTTCCGGCAGATAAGGGTAATACTACAGTAATTTTAAATAAGGCTGATTATTTTAAAAAAATACATGATTTATTAAATGATAATATTTATAAAAAAATTTATAGAGATCCTATGACTTATCTTGAAAAGAAAACTAAAGCATTAATTTATTCTACTGATCTTGATTTAGAAACAAAGATACAGCTTACTCCGAGGGAAAAATCTTCTTTTTATCCAAAATTATATGGTTTACCAAAAGTTCACAAGCCAGATATTCCATTGAGACCGATTGTAAGTGCAGTTGGTTCACCTACACAGACACTAGCTCGTTTTTTGACTTCTTTTTTACAGCCGCATTTAACAACGATGTCATCATATGTTAAAGATGCTAATCATTTTCTTGAGCTTATCCGGGATATTAAATTGACTAAGAATGATATTTTGGTAAGTTTTGACATTGTTTCACTTTTTACTAGTGTACCTGTAAATGAAGCGATTCAAGTTTTAAAAAATATTCAGTTGCCTAATTTTGCTGTGGTTTTGATTGAACACTGCTTATCGAATACATTTTTTGTTTTTGATGGGCAGATGTATAAACAAACATCAGGTCTAGCTATGGGTTCACCAATTTCTCCAGCATTAGCTTCTATTTTTATGGAGGATTTGGAAAATAAAATTTTGACTTTAGCAGTTAAAAAACCATCTATATGGCTGAGGTATGTTGATGATACCTTTGTTATTTGGCCTCATGGTAAGCATGCTCTTGATGACTTTTTTTAATTTTTTAAACTCTCTTCACAACAATATTAAATTTACCATGGAAATAGAAAATAATAATCAATTACCTTTTTTAGATGTTTTGATTGAAAGAAGGATAGATGGTTCTTTATCCCATGGTATATATAAAAAACCAACACACACTGGGAGATATCTGCATTTTTCCTCTCATCACCATCCTGCACAACTATTTTCAGTGGCAAAGACATTATTGGATAGAACAAAGAGACTTTCTGATGATAGCCATTTTCACCGGGACCTTTTTGCTACTAATAAAATGCTTCTTCATAATGGTTTTAATTACAAAATTATTAATAGGGCTTATACATATCAAAAGAAAAAAGATTTTGATACATCAAAAATTAAGACAATTTTGCCATATATTAAAGGAGTAACTGATAGAATTGGTAACATTTTAAAGAATAATAATATTCACACAATTTTTACTACTTATAAAAAAATTAGTGAAATATTTCCTCTTCCTAAAGATAAAATTGCTTTGGAGTGTCATGGTGTGTATGAAATTCCATGTAGGGTCTGTCCACATACATATATAGGACAGACTAATCGTAGAATAAATATTAGAAAGGAAGAACACATTCTGGCAGTGAGAGAAAAATCCAATTCATCAGCTATTTATTCTCATATTAAATTAACAAATCATGATATCAATTTTGAAAAAACAAATATTTTAGCAAAAATTGAACAATATGACCAGAGATTGCTAAGAGAAGCTATAGAGATTTTTAAAAGGCCCAAGAGCATAAATGAAAGGTGTGAGTTAAAGAAGATTAACAACATTTGGAAGAAACTATTGGAAGAGAAAATAAATTTTAAAACTTCTCAACCAATAGAATTTAAATATGAGGAGAAAGAAAACGATAAAAACGATTTTAAATCTCACATGCATTCTTATGATTTGAGAAAGAGGACGCTCTGAGGAAGGTACTTGATATTGTACTGAAACGTCAGCATTTAGCTTTTTCACTACACGGAATATCCCGCAAATAGTAATAATAATATGACATCTTTTATCCGTGAAAACATTAGAATTAACATTATTCATCTTTACGGGAAAGATTGGTTTACAGAATGGAGGTGTTTTGAAAGAATGTGTGTGAAGAAAATTAAAGCCGTTTATGATCTTCAATTTTTACTCAACTGTAAAAGAAATGGACTTTATCCTAGCTGTTGTAAAATTTCCTTCCATACGCATACGAAGAAAATTGACGCAGTTTTGAATAAGGCAAGTTTTGATATTTTAACTTCTTTTATTAGAAATACAAGAAAAAAGTTAGACTTTTTAGATAAAAAATTGTTACAACTCCGCCTTTTATTAAGTAATACTTTTCATCCAACATTATGGTCAATTTGTGATAAAATCGTTTATTTTAGAGTGACTAAAGAAGGTGATTTTAAATTTCGAAGGCAAATGAATAAATTTAACAAACTACTTACAAAGAAACAGGAAATACTATCTTTGTCTTTGTCTGAAAGAGGAAGTGTGCACGCTGTAAAGAATTTATCTGATAGAAAATTATCAGACTTTGAACTAAAAGTTTTAAATAAAGGTTTTAATTTTGCAATAACACCAACAAAATTACCTTTTGAGGATATTATTTGCAGAGTGGAAAGTAGTCTATCAAAAATACCTTGCGGGGATGCAGATATAGTGAGGGGAAAAATATACGATATTTTAAATAAGGCAAAACCACCTAAAACTAATTTATCAATTAATGAAAGAAGAGCTTTGTTTGCTTTAAAAAATGACAAATCTATTACTATTCTTCCGGCAGATAAGGGTAATACTACAGTAATTTTAAATAAGGCTGATTATTTTAAAAAAATACATGATTTATTAAATGATAATATTTATAAAAAAATTTATAGAGATCCTATGACTTATCTTGAAAAGAAAACTAAAGCATTAATTTATTCTACTGATCTAGATTTAGAAACAAAGATACAGCTTACTCCGAGGGAAAAATCTTCTTTTTATCCAAAATTATATGGTTTACCAAAAGTTCACAAGCCAGATATTCCATTGAGACCGATTGTAAGTGCAGTTGGTTCACCTACACAGACACTAGCTCGTTTTTTGACTTCTTTTTTACAGCCGCATTTAACAACGATGTCATCATATGTTAAAGATGCTAATCATTTTCTTGAGCTTATCCGGGATATTAAATTGACTAAGAATGATATTTTGGTAAGTTTTGACATTGTTTCACTTTTTACTAGTGTACCTGTAAATGAAGCGATTCAAGTTTTAAAAAATATTCAGTTGCCTAATTTTGCTGTGGTTTTGATTGAACACTGCTTATCGAATACATTTTTTGTTTTTGATGGGCAGATGTATAAACAAACATCAGGTCTAGCTATGGGTTCACCAATTTCTCCAGCATTAGCTTCTATTTTTATGGAGGATTTGGAAAATAAAATTTTGACTTTAGCAGTTAAAAAACCATCTCTATGGCTGAGGTATGTTGATGATACCTTTGTTATTTGGCCTCATGGTAAGCATGCTCTTGATGACTTTTTTAATTTTTTAAACTCTCTTCACAACAATATTAAATTTACCATGGAAATAGAAAATAATAATCAATTACCTTTTTTAGATGTTTTGATTGAAAGAAGGATAGATGGTTCTTTATCCCATGGTATATATAAAAAACCAACACACACTGGGAGATATCTGCATTTTTCCTCTCATCACCATCCTGCACAACTATTTTCAGTGGCAAAGACATTATTGGATAGAACAAAGAGACTTTCTGATGATAGCCATTTTCACCGGGACCTTTTTGCTACTAATAAAATGCTTCTTCATAATGGCTTTAATTACAAAATTATTAATAGGGCTTATACATATCAAAAGAAAAAAGATTTTGATACATCAAAAATTAAGACAATTTTGCCATATATTAAAGGAGTAACTGATAGAATTGGTAACATTTTAAAGAATAATAATATTCACACAATTTTTACTACTTATAAAAAAATTAGTGAAATATTTCCTCTTCCTAAAGATAAAATTGCTTTGGAGTGTCATGGTGTGTATGAAATTCCATGTAGGGTCTGTCCACATACATATATAGGACAGACTAATCGTAGAATAAATATTAGAAAGGAAGAACACATTCTGGCAGTGAGAGAAAAATCCAATTCATCAGCTATTTATTCTCATATAAAATTAACAAATCATGATATCAATTTTGAAAAAACAAATATTTTAGCAAAAATTGAACAATATGACCAGAGATTGCTAAGAGAAGCTATAGAGATTTTTAAAAGGCCCAAGAGCATAAATGAAAGGTGTGAGTTAAAGAAGATTAACAACATTTGGAAGAAACTATTGGAAGAGAAAATAAATTTTAAAACTTCTCAACCAATAGAATTTAAATATGAGGAGAAAGAAAAAGGAAATATTTCTTTAAAGATAAAATTGCTTTGGAGGTCATGGTGTGTATGAAATTCCATGTAGGGTCTGTCCACATACATATATAGGACAGACTAATCGTAGAATAAATATTAGAAAGGAAGAACACATTCTGGCAGTGAGAGAAAAATCCAATTCATCAGCTATTTATTCTCATATTAAATTAACAAATCATGATATCAATTTTGAAAAAACAAATATTTTAGCAAAAATTGAACAATATGACCAGAGATTGCTAAGAGAAGCTATAGAGATTTTTAAAAGGCCCAAGAGCATAAATGAAAGGTGTGAGTTAAAGAAGATTAACAACATTTGGAAGAAACTATTGGAAGAGAAAATAAATTTTAAAACTTCTCAACCAATAGAATTTAAATATGAGGAGAAAGAAAATGATAAAAACGATTTTAAATCTCACATGCATTCTTATGATTTGAGAAAGAGGACGCTCTGAGGAAGGTACTTGATATTGTACTGAAACGTCAGCATTTAGCTTTTTCACTACACGGAATATCCCGCAAATAGTAATAATAATATGACATCTTTTATCCGTGAAAACATTAGAATTAACATATATATATATATATATATATATATATATATATGCAAAGACCAGTATATTTTTACAACTAAATTGTTATACACATCTTTTTATATATGAGTAATGGTCTGTGGGTATGAATAATTAATATATGTGTATTTAATATAGTTATTTAGTGATATGAGGAGATTATAGACTAAACTGTTTATTTGATAGTGTAAGTGCAAGTTATTGATGATCAATTTGCTTATTGGCATAAACACATGATAATAACGATGATGACAACCAAGCAGATTATTAGTGTAAATGCATAATGCTGATGATGGTTAAGTAGAGATCAGATTTATTTCAACAATTATTTGATATTTATTAAACAAGAAACACAAAATGATGCTATAGAATAATATTTATATTTATAATATTGAGATTGCAAAGATGGATTCCTATCATTTTAAAAATACAATAAATTTCTCTTTCCAAATTCCATGATAGGAATCCATACTTCAGCAGTCCTTAGTTACAAAGTATTAAATAAAAAAGAACTAATTCAAAATAATATAAACAGTGAATTGAAATTAAAGGTTTCATACAATAAATATATAGCAGTAGAAAAGAAAATTAATAATATACCAATTCCAAATCTATCTTGCTAATAGTATTGACTATAATTATATTTTATTTATTGTAGGATGCTATTTTGGATGATTACTGAATAAATGTCCTCTCATATATGTATGTTAAATTGACATTAGTGAAAAGCAAGAAACCATTCATTCACCATGATTAATCATGCATCCAAAAGAAACAAACAAAATTACTATTAATAAAAAAATATAACTCTGCTTGTTCTAAAGCTTGTAGTTAATGTAGAATAAGTCAAGATCTTACTTGACATCATTTTGGTTGAGCAGTATTTAATTTCAGGAATTATTTGTGAATTTTCAACATTATTAACATTTACAATTATTTTGTATATTTTGATTTGTTCCCTTCCCCTTCCATACAGTTATAGATATTTTAGATACATGCTCCCATTTCTGAAGTGCCAGTGATCAAATTTGAAAAATGAAATTCAAAAGAAAAAAAAAATCACAAGTTATAAAATTACAAATTGTAAAATAAATAATAATAATAAAAATTTTATGAATCAAGCAAAAAAAAATTTTTTTTTTAAAAAACAGGCATTGTCTATGTTTAACAGTTTGTATACATTGTATATCGATGCTCAGACACAACGTAGCTGTCCATTGGCTTTTCTGAATCCACACTAATTAGTCCTGAGTACTATCCAGTTTTTTGTTTCAAACACTCAAGAATAACATCACTGCAGATCAATATCCATCAACACTTACCAAGATATTTTCCATAGACACATTTATGATGGCATATAAATTGGTGTCAGTCACTCACAGTATATTCTATTACACAGCACACATTGCAGAATTTTCTTTCATGATGGTAGTTAGTTATTCATTGGCATTTAAGTATCAGAAAAATGGTGTGAGAACTTGATCATATTCCAATAATTTTAACTTTATTTCTCTTCACTTTCTTAAAAATCTATTCAAGCTCTCTAGCATGTGTTTAAACTATCAAGGTTAATTTTACTATTTATACATTCTGGTTTGTTGTATAGCAAAGAGCTGAAACTATTTCCGTTTTTATTCTGATAATGAAGGTTTCCTTTTTTCTTTTTAGCATTGGATATCAGAATCCATATTAATATATTGTTTTAAAAAATATTAATAAATGTTCAGAGTCGTTTTTTCATGTGCAGATTATCCAATTGTTTTTAAAATGGAAGTGATAATTGTGGGATGGCTTTCTTGTGTGGACTTTTAAATAACTTATTGCTACAAATCTATGTTTATTAAAATATATTTATATTTCTTGCATTGTTTTCTGTCTTTCAAATTCAATCGCCTATCAACTATTTTGACCTCAGATAAATATTCTTTTATTTTAATCTTCATTTATGTCAGTGTCACCAGTCAGTCAATAATTATTAATTTAATTGTTAGTGAGATTAGTTTGTGTATATATACATAAATTTTACTACTTTGGTAATGCAGAATTAAAAATACATCTCTTACAAATAAATAAACATAGCAGTTTATTTAAGATGACGTTTGGGTTTTTTAATATATATATATATATATATATATATATATATATATATATATATATATATATATATATATATATATATATATATATAAAAGTTCGATTGTTTGACCAATATTTGACCAGATTGAAAATGTTGGAAACATTATGACCAGTGTGTTAGTTGATTGTAAGTTACTCTTTCAATACTTTTAAACATTGTTCATGGAAAATATGTATATACTGAATTTTATTCATGGGAAAAAATTACATATGTGCTTGACAATATTAATGGAGAGAAAAATATGTGTACATATATAGAATAATAATGACTTGTTCAGGGTGTGTATAATAGTAAAACATCACATGAATTGGGTATAAAAAGCAAGGGAAATAAAATTTTACACATATACAGTATTTAGTATTATTCAGAAGAAAAAATATTATATATGGAACCCCCATCTTCTTTATTTTATATAATAATAATAAATAAAAATATAAAATTATTCTTTCTTTACTACTAAAACTATCCAATCTCTGATGGTGTCTGGTCTTCAGGTAGAGTGAACAATATCATTTGCAGCAATCTACCGATAATATAAACATTTGGTTACTAAATAAATACTGGTCAACCAAACACTTTATTTATTTTAAGGTAAACCATTTAAGCGTCAGTTAATCACAGAGTAATTAATATGTTTACTTGACCAGCAAGGAATCTAGTATCTGAAACCCCAGCAAGTTCATCAAATTGTAGCTGCCTTAAAAAAACTTTGCCCAATCTAAAATTCTATTTTTAATAATAATAAAGATTTACCATACAATAAAACTTTGGCGTCATTCAAAACAAATCCTTATTTTAAAAAATCCCTATTTTTTTAGTTGTAACTTAATCATTTCTCAATAACAATTAAGTCTTTCAATTTCCAATTTACTAAAAATATTATCTCATCATATATATGTGTACATTCATCTATCAACATAAATATTTCAAGGACAGTTTAAAATTTTTTTTAAACAATCATTTTGTTTTATAATACAACCATGCACACTTTTTTCATTTGAATAAATAATTTAATACATTATAAATAACTAAAAATATAAAGAACACATTGAATTAAAATTCACACATACATACAATTAATAATTCTGAATAAAGTTGAACAAAGAACCTAATATAATTTATATCTGCAAGATATTAGTTGGTAAATGTGAAAGATTTTATTTATTTATTTATCATGGTTTTAAAAAAATCAAGAATTAGAGAATAGGAAAATGAAACATTACCGAGAATTGGAAATCTGACTTGAAGTAAGTGCACCAAAATGTAATTTCTATAGAATGTTTTTTCTAATTGGTTAGCGCCAAACTCCACATAAATCTTCCTTTAATTTGTGTTGTTATATGATACTCATGGATCTTGGCATAGACACTCCGTTGCTCTATTGACTTTATCTTAAGATGGTTTGTCCTTCGAACTATCTGCTGATGGTATTGCAGAGAAGGCTTCAGCTAGTTGCATGACATAATGAATGCATCAATGCATCATTTTGTCTGAATAATACTTTATATAGGTTTTTTTTTTTATTCTTTGATTTTATAAGATATTTTGAAATATTTTTAAAAATATAATAAAAAAATGGAATGTTGAAATAAAATGTCTTAACAATAACAAAGTTTGTTTATATCCAGTGTTTCTTATCTTATGGAATCATTGTACATTTAACTTCACTCTTATTGAGCTTTTTTCTTTATTCAAAATTCTTACACATGCACACATTTAATTCTTTTATTATAAGACAAAACATTTTTTTTTTCTTTATTACTTTTATTATGAACTAATTAAAAGTAATATTAAATCATTTTTATTTCACTTTTCTTTTTTTAAAAAAAAAATCTTACCTTCCTATTAAAATTGTTTATTTTTTCTTTAACAATAAAACCCCACACCCCAATCATTTGTTTTTAAT
Organism: Epiperipatus broadwayi; assembly: GCA_028023455.1. Taxonomy (NCBI): domain Eukaryota; kingdom Metazoa; phylum Onychophora; class Udeonychophora; order Euonychophora; family Peripatidae; genus Epiperipatus; species Epiperipatus broadwayi. The sequence continues at coordinate 102,455 of JAQFVV010007281.1, read as the reverse complement.
TTTCTTTTCCTTCAACTTTTAAAACTTTTATTTTACTTTAATTTTCCCATTTTATTTTTAAAGATGAAATTTACTAAATATTTTTACTCTTAAAGAATAATACACATTCGGTCACGATGTACCTTGGTACAATATGTACTAAACCCTAAACAGGGAGCTGAAGGGAGTGAAGATATCTAATAACCTCAGGAGTGGGTGTCCCAACCTGGTATCAGCAGCAATCCCGATGATATTGATCTAATTTATCTCTCACTGCCAGTATCACAAAGTGGAAATACAAAGAGACTTTTAATTGGAAATGACCTGATAGTGAAGCATTTATTTTAACAGTTATTAAAAGATTGGACTTTTCACATCACAGTTATATATAATGGTTGGCAGGATATCATCTAGCCTGAGCAAGCATAATTAATGGAACAAAACATGTTAATTTAAATAAATGAAATAATGATTCTAATGGTATATATATATATATATATATATATATATATATATATATATATATATATATATATATATATGTGTGTGTGTGTATGTGTGCGTAAAAGTCTGTCATATATCACATGACCTATATAGCTTGTATTACCAATATGTAATATATAAAGAGTCTGCTAATAGCTCTAAACAAGCTTATTTATTTTATTTTTTCATGATAAATGCTACAAGAGAAAATACATGAACCTTTTTCTCTTGTAGCATTTATCATAAAAAAAAATATATATATATTATATATATATATATATATATATATATATATATATATATATATATATATATATATATATATATATATATATATATATATATATATATATATATATATATATATATTAATTTAAATAACATATGCATAAATAATTCTATTATATTTCTCTATTAGTCATCATTGGCCTCTTTACAGTTAATAACATTAGAATTATTTTTATACTATAAGAAATGATAAATGTATTTGTTGCTTTCTTTTAGTGTGGCTAATTTATATGCCAATAAGCAATAAATTATAACATATATAAAAGGATTTAAGATAGCACTGAACTATGAATAAATTAGGAGACTTTGATCCACCCCAAGGAAAGAGAAATATCACTTGATCTTGTATTTAGGATAATTAACTTTATTATAAAAATATGGTTAACTTTAATAAGTGGAATACTATCCACTTATACTGAACAAGAATATGTATGTGGGCAAGATAATTTAGAGAAAGACAGTTGCATCTCCAAAATAGCACACACATGAAAATATTAATAAATGAAAAAGAATTTGTTTAGTAAAAAGGGAACATTACGACTTAGGTATATTCATAAATCTTTATTTAGAATGAAAACTTAAGAGAGTACTGCATGCATGATGGTGTATTTATGTGAACCAGCCCCAGATATTAAAAGGTGCTTCTCTTTATGAATGAAGGGCTGTGATCTATTTTTTTCTGCTACTTTGGCAGAATTGTTTGACAAAATGAAGTCAGTAGTGAGTGGCCATAGGCCAGACTTTTCTGAATGACTTCCTATCCAATTACGTCAAGTGACAAAAATATACCCCAATGGGGGTAACAAGCCCTGTTCTTGGAAGTGAAGAAATGGGGTCTGGTTTTCCGACATTTCCAGAAAATGAAGCACAAGTATCTAAGTGAATAAGGAGGCCAGTATGCATGCAACACTTAGAATAAAATACATATACTACCTACATTCATTGGGAATATCCATCATAATATTATGATTAGGTTACTAAACAAAAATGGATAAATTAAATTTATTAATAAAATAAGAATCTATTGGATTAGACAATCTGTTTCCCCTGTTACATTAATTTACATATAAAATTTCCCACAATATTATAACAAACAGGAATATTCGATTCTGATTGCTTTTATGATATAGTACATATAATTATATATTGTAAGGATCATCACATGTCTCATCCTTATCCTTACAATAAAACACATTAAATATAGAACTTTAAACATAAAAAAATAAACAGCATGTGTGTAGATATAGACATGTATGTGTTAATTTATAAAATTAATACATCCATGGAACAGTTCAAGTTTATTAGATATAAAGGTATGAATAAAATTATATTGTATTTTACAAACTGGAAATGCTTGAAACAAAATAATAATGTTAAAAATAGTTAATAGAAATTTGTTGCTAATTTTTGATTTATTAATGTTTTAAAATAACCCTTGACAAAATGGTGTTGTTTAAACAATTGAGAAAGTTTTGTAAAAAAAGCAATTTTATAAACTAGTGTGTGAAAGGAAGGGGAAAAGAAAACCTAGTAGAATGTGCTTGACAATAACCATGACAACAACAAAAAAAAATTTTTGGTTGGCTGAAAAACTAAAAACAATTACATCTGGGTCTCGTTTTATGCAGTAGATAGGTTTCTCAGAAAACACACACAAAAGAATTCACACAAAAATAAACATAACTTACCTTGAAAAATGAGGGATAGGTTCCCATAATTTTCTGAAATTGGCATAAAAGCAAAGCAACAAGAAAAAATTACTATAAAAGTTGCATAAAAAATAAGAAAATAAAGTAGGACTAATAAAAAATTTCAATTATATAAAAAAAATTAATATAAGACAAACTTTTTTTATTAACTACAGTATTTAATTTTACATTTTTTCATACATATTTTAATCATTACCGCTACTTTACAATATGAGTTCATTTGTGAACTAGTAAGAAATCAGATTCATGACTGGTTATACAACTAGCACCACTTCCAGTCCTGTGCTGTTTCTATATTAAAAAAGTGAGATGCAATCAAAACAAAAAGATTAGACATTATCATTTGAAACATTATTTTCACTTTATAAAATCAATAAAATATTCATTATTATTTATTTTAAAAATCTAAAAAAATATTTATTTATGTTAATATTTAACAAAATATGTTTTAAAAGTTTAAAATTTTTGAATATTTATTGCAATATTTTTATATGTATGTATAAATCTATTATTATTTACTCATTAGTATAAGTCAGTTATTTATATAGAAGCTAAGATTCTAAATACAGCTTATGGCCATATTAATGTAAGCTGCTAATATAACATTATATTTTTGAAGAAAAAAAAGTATTTCAAGTCAAAATAAGTTTTTAATAAGTTAAATTTCTTGATATCTAATAAATATAGTGAAATATGAAGGATATTAGGAAGAAACTAGAATCGTGTAACTTCAAAATTGCATTAAAATAATCTGCATAAAATGAGACCCAGGTGTACAGAAAAAATATAAGCAAGTTTTTCTCTTCTTTATTCTTTAATGATGACAAGTCAAATAATTTGAAAATTATATACAATGTTCTGATAAAAAACATTTTTCAGCATTTTAAAGAAAAAAATCTAATGCACAAGAAAATCTAGAACTGTAAGTTATTTAATTTCATAAAAGTTACTTAATGATATCTTATACATATATAATTAGTCGTAACAATATGGTATATGTAAAGAGTATTAAAATATTAACTTGTGGAAATATCTCGAATATATATATATATATATATATATATATATATATATATATATATATATATATATATATATATATATATATATATATATATATATATATATATATATATATATATATATATAAAGATTATTTTTATGTCTCCATTGGAATTGAACTTTATACGAACTATGTACATTAAAAAATGAAAATCATAGTCACTTGATTTGAGACCTAATAGGCACCAGACTATTTTTTTGTATAATTCTATTGAACTATTTGTTATAAGATATGTAAGAAGATATCTATTCAAGTAATCAAGTGTTTGGTAATTATAGAAATATTGAGACATTATGTTTAATAATGAATACTACCAAACATGGATTTTAAAAGTGTTTTTATTATATAGCTATAACAAGTAAACCGTTGATGAAAGAAAATAATCATATATATATATATATATATATATATATATATATCATATATATATATATATCTATGACCTACAGACAAGGGCACAATATATATATATGCTAATGTAAAGAATTATGCAGGCATGCTAAACACTAATTGTAAAGGGTCAAGACACCTTGGATGTGTTTGAAGAAGACTATGTATTCGACATATATGTGTGTTTCCACCATTATTTATAAATATATATGATAGCTACCAGACATTATGTGGAAGTTTTCCAGATTAATTGTGAAAGTTGCCAAACCAGATATTATCCAAACTACATGTTCAGTTTGTGAGAGATGGATAAATTGTTAAAGGCAATACCTTGGAAAATTAGGTAAGTATAAGAGATGCTGAAAATTCCCAATCTAAAATGAATTTTACTATCTGAAAGAAGATACTCCTGTTACCCAAGGTGTCTACAGCAGAATCCATAAATTTATTTTGAAATGTTATCATTTGTTTGTTGTTAACATGTTAATCTTGTAAATTTTGTAAAGTTTTTTCTTCTCTATTCTTTCACTTCCATATTTGAATTTTGAGGTGGAAGTGCAAAGAAATTTAACATTATGCATTTTATGATGTAAACAAATTAGATTATAATTAATGTATTGTTGAAATAAAATGTATGAATGTTTTTTTTAAAGAAAAGAGGGATTGAATTATGATAAAACTGAACATACAGGATGGTAAGACTTCTTTTTGACAGATTATAGACACAATATTTTTATAAACAGAGTTAATTGTTAATAAAACTTTATTAACCATTTATTTAAAAGTTGCTTACTAACTGTTACCTATATAATGGATGTAATTAATTTGAATAAAATTGATGGCAATTCTAGTTATTATACATAGTAATAGAGTTACATATGGACCCATTATTTTAAATATATTACATAGTAATAGATTTACATACGGACCCATTATTTTAAATATATTACAAGAAAACAATTTACATGGTATTATGGTTAAATCATAATTATTTCAAATTTAAAAGCCAATGTCATTTGTTAGATAGTATTACTGAATGTAAATCTATATTTTAATATGATGGTATGAAATGCAGATGCTAATGAATACCAATAATGACATGTGGTGGATGACATTTTCATTTTTGTTATATTAATGAGATTATGTGGAAGTGTTATAATTCATAGTTATTATATCTTTAAATTCATATTTTGTCCATTATAATATTGTATGTTGAGTTATAATAAATTTGTTAATCTCATTTTATCTTACATCAAGGGTTGTATTTGATTTATTGATAACAACATTACATATCTCTATTTTATATGGGAACATACATGCAACACAAACCTAATAACTGTACCATATAAAACAAAATGCTAAGTCAGCGCTCATATTGGCTAAACATCTCATTATCTTAATTCATACCTGAAAAAAGTAACTACTCAGATAATGATTGGGTTTGAATTCTGGGAATTTAGAGGATTGCAGTAGAGAATGGGTGAATACTTTGAATGTTACGGAATGAAAGTGATTGAGTGGTAGTTAAGATCTACTTAGACTGTATTGTTGCTGGATCTTTCCAATCCTCTATGGATGGCTGTTTCTTGTCACAGTATATGTAGTGATGTGGGAATAGGTAAATGGTAGGGGGGGGGTCGGCCCATTTATTTTTTTTGGGGTCTTTTTTGGTTTGGCACTAACAGTATATATATATATATATATATATATATATATATATGATATATATATATATATATATATATATATATATATATATATATATATATATATATATATATATATATATATATATATATATATATATATATATGATTAAATGTGAGTATCTTAATCATGATAGTTAAACTGATTTATAGTTAGAAGTAGGTTGGGACTTAGTAAGTAGTTGTACAAGTGATGGTAGTTAATTTTTTGTGGTTGTTTCATTGTCTTCAGAGAACCAGAAGGGGAAGCTGTGACATCACAATGAGTATCCATATTGTAAACAATATATAGTTATTTATAGAAGTAATAAATAAAAGAATATTCTGTCTCCTAATGATTATATTAATATATCCATCTTTATGTTATTAAGAAGTGGCTAGATCATTTTAAAGATGGATGAAAAAGTTGATGAGACACAGGTAAATCAAGACAGTACAATTTTAGGTACATACACACATACAGAAGAGAGGATGGTGGGCCAACAAGCATTTAAGGAGCCTATGGAAGTGACATGGCAACATGTTCAATCATTAGAGGAGGACTGAGCAATGTCTCATCTCCCAGAGACATTTTACCAAGAAGAGATTTATATGCTAGTGGATCAATGGATGCTGTCTAATGAAAATGAATCCATAACACTACAGATCTTGTGGGGGATGATTCTAAAAATGACTGCCCTGAGATAAAGCAAGGACAACATGAAATTGAGATCCCAGTCAAAATTGGAGTCAAATATCACTAACATGGAATTGAGATTCGGATCTAAGTTAGAGTCAAATATGGACAACATGGTATTGAATTCGAGTCAAAGTTGAAGTCAAATATGGCCAATAAGGAAAATGAGATGTATAGACTAATTAATGATCTGAAAGGAGATTTAAATAGTAGGTTGAATAACATGGCAATGAGCACCAATGTCAACCAAGTCAAGGTAGGTTTGTAAGGGGATATATCTCAATTACAATAAGACATGAGGAAGGGGTTAGCAGGATTTGAAAAAAAATTGGAAGTGAGAATTCAGGAAGTTGACAGCTGACTATCCCAAAGTAGTACAGTTGTTGCAGGTTGTGGGAAAAGTGTGAACTGATAATAATGAAATAAGGCACAGAGTTGAAGAAGAAATTACTAGGTGTCAAGAGTGTGCCAATGAATTTGCTGATCATATTACTGCTCATAGTGATCGAGAGATCAAACAAGTTTACGAGACACAAGAGGTCATGAATAAAGAGGTATAGTGGAACTCTTTTAGGGAAGAATTACAAGTTGAGCTTGAGATGGTCCAAAAAAAGCTGAACAACCTTTCCACAACTCACAATGTCAAACACAAAGGCTGTGAAAATTCCATTGGATCTCTCACCCATTGTTTGGCTCAGTTGGGGGACAAGGTACCCTATATTGAGGCTGATACAATGATTGGAAACACCACCCTTCAGAAGTTAATTGAGTCTACTAATGAACCATATGAGATTGAATTCTCTAAATGAGGTCCTACAGCATAAATTACAGTATGGAGACACCCAGATGTGCCAGTTGAATTTGAAGTTAGCTAAGCAAGCATTGAAAGGAAAGGAAAGATTCGACAATAGTCAGAAGAAACCAAAAAATGGATTTCTCATAGAAAAGATATCAAGAAATGAACTCAAAATCAGTATGGTGAGAGCACATTTGTTTCCAAGACATTTACCAAATTAGAGGACACAAATTTGTTTTACCCATGCTTGATTGAGACATATGTTGATGATTAGCAAATGGCTGATGAACCCTATCAGATGAAGAACCATATGGACTTTCAAGATGTGAATACAACCCAAGGGGTCATTTCACAGATAAATGTGATAAAGAAGTTCATGAAACTTAAAGTGTTTAAGGCCTTCTTGAACAAAGAACCGAAGAAAATCTTTGAAGTTTAGAATTATATTTTTCAGTTAACAGAGGTTTAGCAGAAGCTGAAAGAGTTATTACTGCTTACAGTCACCTCCAGGGTGATTCCTTTATATGGTGTGAGTCACTGTTTCAAACCCCATCCACATTTGAGAAATATTGAACATTACTGATAAGTAATTTTTGGAATCAGGATATTCAAGATGCCATCCTATACCATATTACCACAGGAAAAGTTACTAGTTGATGCCTAGGGATACATTCATGAAGTTTTTTGATGACAGGTTACCAGATTATGCACATTGGATACATTCCACCTCACTGAGTCGGATATCACTCAGATAGCCAAGAGAAACTTGTCTTTCTGTATAGAACAATCACTCATATGTACTAGTGCAAGAAACATAGAGCAGGTGGCTGAATTTTTGGCCTGCCTTTGTGTATAGAAGAATCACTCCTATGTATGAGTGCAAGAAACATAGAGCAGGTGGCTGAACTTTTGGCCTGTATGTATATATATATATATATATATATATATATATATATATATATATATATATATATATATATATATATATATATATATATATATATATATATATATATATATATATATATATATATATATATATATATATATATATATATAATACCAATTTATCTGCATGAGGTCTGGAAAAAGGAAGGATGAACCTTCAGTCAATGCTATATTCTATAGGAAAAGAAAAGATAATGTGAATGCAAATCTTCAAAAGGAGAAGATGCCACCAACCAATGCACCACACTTGTGGTCTCCGAAGTGCACATGACCAAACAAGAGCAAAGCCACAAGAGACTCATAACCAAGTTCAGGAGGCTCTCCAAACCTGAGATGCAGTAATTCTGCATCACAAATTTCTAAAAAAATCAAACTAAAGAGGTAATTGATGCCTAGTTTTTTTTTTATCTCAAGAAACAATAAATACTCTGAAAAACAAAACACCTTTGACAAAATGGGAGATCACCAATATGACATGTTCATGGGAAGACACAGTGCCATATTATTTGCAACAAAATTGCCCTATGATAGAGATATTGTTTGATAATTTGCGAGATAAAGTGCTATTGGACTCAGGTAGTTAAATTTCAGTCATTTCTGATCAATTTTATAAAAGGATACTGAGTGAAAATCCCACGACTTATATCCTACTTTTAAAGTCTATTGAAGAAAAAGCAGTAAAGTTTTAATCCACCTGCTGAAAAGAAAGAAGTTGAAGCATTTATCAAAATGTGTTATACTACAGAAGGAATCTCAACCAAGCTATTGAGTATAATAGCAGAAGGATTTAATATTATGCTTAGCATACTATAAATTTAGCACTGAAATGGTTTGTACAATAAAAACCACATGCTAAGTTCAGCTAAAACTTGTCAATATTTTCCTTTGTGTGATATACATTCACTTGAAGACAATGAAGGGATGGTAAAACCCTTTTTCAGTACTTTGACACCTTATCCTCAGCAAAGAATATGATTCTTCATCTACACCTATCTCACCTGAAACTTTAAAACCAAATGGAAAGAATATACTATTTCCATTTACCTGCAATGGCTCCAGACCAAAAAAAGTACAATGGATAAGCTTAATTGTAAAGAAACTGGAAATTGCTAATGGAAAGAACTCCATTAGCACTTAATCCATGGATATAGGTATTATTTTATATGTGTGAACACTATATTTTTATTAATAGAAAAAATGTTCTGTTTCATAAATGTAATGTGTTTTATTTTCTCTCAATTTGCCCTCTGGATAGAATCAAAGATTGCTCTTTTTGATCTTTGAAAAGGTTTATCAAACTACTAGTTGTTTTCAAAGAAAGAACCTAATGAATTTAAAATCAATTCATGAAAAAAAAACAATTGGTTCACTAATTTCATTTTTGGAAATATATATATAATGTTTAGATGGTTGTATGTTTATAGATAAATTATTAATTTTGGGATTAAACTGTGTATTATTTTGCATTGCAAACTGATATTTCATCAAACTAGCATCTGCCTAAGTCAAGATTAGTTTTTAAAAGTGTCAAAATATCGGTTTGTAATGCAAAATAATACATGGTTTAGTCCCAAATATATATATATATATATATATATATATATATATATATATATTTATGTATATATATATATATATATATATATATATATATATATATATATATATATATATATATATATATATATATATATATTTGAGATAGTGTATATATATATAATAGAGTATTGAGTTCAAACTACATTATAAACCATAAAGACTTCAGAAGTGAGGATATTTTTTCTCTTTTCAATCCATTTTTATTAGTGAAAGAGAGTCATGTAGTTATTTTGAATAGTTTAATAGTTACATTTAGAAGTTAAAGCTTTAAGCACATATAAACAGATGTCTGTAGACATAAATTCCATACAGTATCAGTTATCCAAGACTACTTATTTACTTTTCATATTTCAACGTACGTCTAACAAACTATAATGTTCTTTTTTAATAATATATTTTATATACTTGTCATTAATAAGTAATTTTCTGACTTTTTAGTACTTTATAGTCTTAGCTTTTCAAATCATTTAGATTACTTTCAATAGGAATATTATTACATATAGGACTGGATACATGAATATGTGCCTGTAAATGTGGAAACATTAAAATTTAAACATTTGCAGATATATTAAAAAGGTTTTTAAATAATTTCGTATTTTCTATATAAAAAAAGTTTTCTTTTTATATATTATTTAAGTGCAATCCTTTTTAATGGTATTAAAAAGAGAGATGGTGAATTTTAAAAAGATTAAGAAATATTGTCTATTCTAACAATTTTAATCTAGTGTTAAAAAACTGGAGAGAAGGATAAAGTCAATTTTAATCTAACTTCAATGTTAGAAAACTGGGAGTGAGAAAATAGCTCATTAGTAAATAATTATAGTTACAAAGAGACTGCAGGTCGTTTTGGACCCTACCAAATAATAAATTTTGAAGAAATATAAAGATCAAAGAGATTGGTATCACAGCTGCACTGAAAACATATATTTTATTGATAAACAGGTGCCTCATGATGTCACCAAAAGTCAGCACATTTATAGTCTGAATAAAATTTTTAGATAGAATTCATGTGTCTTATTACCTATTGGAATGAATGCTTGATTTATATATATATATATATATATATATATATATATATATATATATATATATATATATATATATATATATATATATATGTCCACAGATGCGTTTCTACCAAAAACACCAATCAAGCGTATATTCTGTTTACATAAACGTCAGAGTAGCATTCACTATCTCTAACTATAATTCCACTTTCAGATCATGATTTCAAGCTATTTGCTATCGTCAGTGAAAGACAGGAATAAAGAAACTAGATCTAAACACAAACTCTGAGCGTTTATGAAACAATTTCTATTCAGCTTGCAAGCGTGAATTTTTAGACACGTAATGTCTTCAAACTCAGCATAGCAAACCAGATAGCTATATGGGTCTGATCTCAGTTCAGCATCACCACATAGTAGAAGCCTCTGCAATCTATATCATTGCAAGAAAGACCTCAAAGGTACATTTATGATAAACAAAAATGCAAGTTAAAAAACTTGCTAACGCTTGTATTTATGTCCACAGATGGCGTTTCTACCAAAAACACCAATCAAGCGTATATTCTGTTTACATAAACGTCAGAGTAGCATTCACTATCTCTAACTATAATTCCACTTCAGATCATGATTTCAAGCTATTTGCTATCGTCAGTGAAAGACAGGAATAAAGAAACTAGATCTAAACACAAACTCTGAGCGTTTATGAAACAATTTCTATTCAGCTTGCAAGCGATGAGTTTGAAGACACGACGTGTCTTCAAACTCAGCATAGCAAACCAGATAGCTATATGGGTCTGATCTCAGTTCAGCATCACCACATAGTAGAAGCCTCTGCAATCTATATCATTGCAAGAAAGACCTCAAAGGTACATTTATGATAAACAAAAATGCAAGTTAAAAAACTTGCTAACGCTTGTATTTATGTCCACAGATGGCTTTCTACCAAAAACACCAATCAAGCGTATATTCTGTTTACATAAACGTCAGAGTAGCATTCACTATCTCTAACTATAATTCCACTTTCAGATCATGATTTCAAGCTATTTGCTATCGTCAGTGAAAGACAGGAATAAAGAAACTAGATCTAAACACAAACTCTGAGCGTTTATGAAACAATTTCTATTCAGCTTGCAAGCGTGAATTTTTTAGACACGTAATGTCTTCAAACTCAGCATAGCAAACCAGATAGCTATATGGGTCTGATCTCAGTTCAGCATCACCACATAGTAGAAGCCTCTGCAATCTATATCATTGCAAGAAAGACCTCAAAGGTACATTTATGATAAACAAAAATGCAAGTTAACTTGCATTTTTGTTTATCATAAATGTACCTTTGAGGTCTTTCTTGCTGTGATATAGATTGCAGGCTACTATGTGGGAGCCCCATATAGCTATCTGGTTTGCTATGCTGAGTTTGAGCATTAAATTCAAAACTTGCAAGCTGAATAGAAAATTGTTTCATAAGCGCTCAGAGTTTGTGTAGTTTTTCTATTCCTGTCTTTCACTGACGATACAAAAAAGTGGAATTTAGGTGGAAGGTTAGTGAATGTTACTCTGACGTTTATGTAAACAGAATATGCGCTTGATTGGTGTTTTTGGTAGAACGCTCTGTGGACATAAACAAGCGTTAGCAAGTTTTTTAACTTGCATTTTTGTTTATCATAAATGTACCCCTTTGAGGGCTTCTTGCAATGAATAGAGTTGCAGACTAGGGGCTGTGAGTCATATAGCTCTATCTGGATTGCTTGAGTTTGAAGTACGTGTGCAAAAAATTCACGCTTGCAAGCCTGGATAGAAATTGTTTCATAAGCGCTCAGAGTTTGTGTTTAGATCTAGTTTCTTTATTCCTGTCTTTCACTGACGATAGCAAATAGCTTGAAATCATGATCTGAAAGTGGAATTATAGTTAGAGATAGTGAATGCTACTCTGACGTTTATGTAAACAGAATATACGCTTGATTGGTGTTTTTGGTAGAAACGCCATCTGTGGACATAAATACAAGCGTTAGCAAGTTTTTTAACTTGCATTTTTGTTTATCATATATATATATATATACCAGAAAGTAGAGCAAAAAGCAATTATTGTTAGGACAGTCCTATTGAACGATCCACAGAACTCTATGCACATTGAAAGAATTAAATCTGAAAAGGAAATCATCAAATAGGATTCTATGGCTGATATACAGATTTAAAATGACTCCGAACCTTGCTATTACTTCACCTCTGCCAATGGTGAATTACAACCAAACACAATGTAAAATAGTAAAATATATTAAAAGCAGAAAAATATCCATTTATTTATGAGTGTATGCATAAATCCAGAACAGAAGTAACAAGAAATAAAAAACCTATCAAATCTTCCCAATACTAAAATAATCTCTTTAAAGATATGCAGTCTGTGCAACATCTTCATCATCATCACAAAAAAACAGAAAATATTATAAGCTTAAGCTTAAAATGGAACTTTACAGTAAAACCACTGTAATTCATATATCTGCATGTGTCAAACATTGATATGTGGCTGAATTCAAATTTTAACCTTGAACAAGCTGACTCTAAAATGAAATTCATTAAACAAATTGAAATGAACTCCCCATTGGAAATCGAAGAGGAGCCTGGTGATATCAATTTTAATTTTCTTTTCTCAATGATTCTTACCATTTTTTTTTTTTTTTAAAAAATAAATATATTTGTCTCTCGTTGTTTCTATATATATATATATATGTCTCTCGTTCTTTCTACAAAGTATTACAATAAGAGCCAATTATTAGAAAAGGTTTTTTTAAATAATGATGAATATTGACTTTATCAATATATTATGTGTTATTTGATTACCATTACATATAACCATTTATATATGTATTTTTTATAGTGTTTTTATTATGTACATGTTATTATTATCATATATAAAGGTTAAATACAAAATTTATAAATAATGGGAAGTAACACGCACACCTAAAGATATATATGACTACACGAATATGTGTTGAGTAATGAATATACAAATCTATAGAAGGGAATGAGGGTAGAAATTTAGTAAATAGATTCTAAAATAATTAGCAACTTAGATTAATGGAAATTGAGATAAATAACCAGGGACAGATGTATATTTTTAAATATTCCTATCTTTATACTTTCTAAATTTTCTCTAAATATTTCTCGATTATTGTTTTTTAAGTTTATAGACATAAAATTTGTTACGTACAATATGTAAGTATTTGCGTGCATCGGGTGTTTAAAATTTTGTATGATATGAGACTTCTATTCACATACTACAGAGAAGAATATACTCATATAATGCTATATGATAGTAAAGGTGGAGTTTAAATAACATTAGAGGAAGAGGGGAAAAATTTTTTGTTATTATTATTATCTGAATGTAATTAATTTTTATTATTAATTACTACGTTGTACAGGATTAAACCTGCATGTTAATATGTAATGTCTGTGGGATTCGAACTCAGACTTTTACATATTCTAACTCTCTCAGTGGCATACTATACTGCTGACCCCCTGCAATGTATGTGTGCTCAGGTGGGTCAGAAAGATAGGATGGCACTGAGAATGGTGAGGCATGTGAAAGTCTGAGTTCAAATCCCGCATTATTAATTATATAATTTTTTCTATTTTTATTCTGATGACTAACGAATAATAACATTTATTTTTTTGATTAAAAGAAGTTTCTGCGTTTTATGGAGTTAATTATGATCTTGTAAAAATAGTTTAGTCATCATCATCACTAGTGAATTCCGATCATTAGGAGAATTGACAGGTGTAATAACATTTTAGTAAATAATTATAAATTGATAAAAGATACGATTTCTGTTGTGAATTAAGCATAAAGCTGTGACTAGAAGTATGATTGCCATCATTATCATCATTATTTTATTACTTAATAAATATTGTAAATAAATATATTAAACGGTCATATAAATGAAGTTTTTCACTTTGTTTTTTTTTTTTTTTTACTTTTGGAGAAACAGCATAAGAAATATGACAACCATCGATAATCTTTAGTATTAAATATGAACTAATAAAACGTATAATATTATTAAATATGATCTTAAAAGAGTTATAATGTTAAATTATGAAATATGATCTTCTAAAATGTTTTTTTGATGTTAAACTATTAAATGTGATCTATATGATAATTTGTATAATAATTTATTTGCACAATTAAAGAATAATGATGATATTTTAACATTAACACAAGTTCAGATGATTTATTGTTATGAAATGGATAATTCTACATAATATTATAAATAAAGTACCAACTGAGGTTCAAACCAGGTACAATTATAAGTAAGTATCGCATGTAGTGTTACCTATGTTTGGATAGCCTAGTGGCTCCCAGATATATAAAAAACAATAAGATAAAGAGTAAAACAGTTAATTGCAGTGCAGTTTCTCCTATTTGGGTATTAAACTGCTTACATTGTTATTGGTAATTGATATAATACTACTGATCCATTGCAAATGACTGCTCCCAATGAGGAGTATGATGGAAATAGATTTTTTTAGATTATTTCCATTACAAACGGTCTAGATTATTTTTTGTCAGTTTTTTATATATTAATATATATATATATATATATATATATATATATATATATATATATATATATATATATAATATATATATATATATATATATAATGAGTATTTTATACGTTATACTATCATGTCATCTTGGTTTTTGTTGTTCCTAATTAGATATTAAATAATTATTTTTAAAAAAATATTATTTCTAGTCTTAATTATTTTATTCTATCCAATTACTGTTTCATGAAGTGCAGTATATGTGTGACTATATATCATGACAGCTTATATTCTAGGATTTAATTTTTTTGTGACTCCAATAAAGCCAGTTATTTATAAATAGTGGAAGCCCTTGACTTGCTTAAGGTGATTTATAATAAGATAATTTATTTATTTTACTCTTCTAGTAATAAATTAGAGTTATTGCTTCTTGATAAAAAATCCATGCATAACTTCTATATAGAATAAGCACATGCATATTTAGTGTATGGGCATTCAGATGATAATGATGATGATTCTGGATTGACAAAAATAGTACATTCTTCAATGACCATGCACTATATTTTATTTATTTTAGTCTCTATTAAATTTTAATTTATAGTTTTTGAGTTCACTAATTGTACTAAGTGGTCAAAGCATAGATGATAATCAGCATGTTTTAATATTTCAACATTATTGTTTTGGTGTCATATTTTCTATGAGATTAGCACTTAGGTTTGTGCATCCAAATTAAATTTTATATAATTGCCCAAGCTGACCATGGCTAAATAGTTGGCCTGGTCTACAGTAGATTAATTACAAATCCAATCACAAGATTGAGTGTTGACTTATTTTATTATTGTTCATTTGCCTATATATATATATATGGTTTAGTCCCATATACAACACTCAATCTTGTGATTGGATTTGTAATTAATCTACAGTAGATTAATTACAAATCCAATCAAAGATTGGTGTTGCTTATTTTATTATTGTTTTTCCTATATATATATATATATATATATATATATATATATATATATATATATATATATATATATATATATATATATATATATATATATATATATATAGTTTAGTCCCATATATATATATATATATATACATGGTTTAGTCCCATATATATATATATATATATATATATTTGTGCCCTTTTCTATAGGTCAGTAATAGTTTATAACAGTCAATTACTAAAAATTTTAAATTTTAGAATATGTTATTTTAATATGTTAATTATAGTTTGTCACTTATGTTATAAAGTACAATTTGAAGCTAAAGAAAATACGTAGTATATAAAATTATAGCGAATCATTTAAAAGTAGTTAAGTAAAGCTTAAAATATTGTTGCATATGGTTGCAAAAGCTGGCCATATTAAATAACACAGCTATAAATAATTAAAAGTATATTTAAAAAGTTCGATTTTAATAGTTTAAAACTTATAATTTAATAAATGCTATATTTAAAATTATAGTCATATATAATAGTCAAAATTAATATAGTATATATTAAAAATAAACTTTGTGATGGTGAAAATTGTATTTAGTTCTATATTTTAAATTATTCTTCCAAATTTTTATAATTATATTATTTAATATAATCAGTGTAGCAATTTTATTAATTTAAATAGAGAAATAGATTGAAAATCATCTCTCAAAGTTATTGGTCATGTTATTTAGATAATGCATAGTTTCTCACACATGCTTGTTTGTATTTAAATTAACAAGGTTTGAAATATTTTAAAATAGCATTATAGAATTGGATGTAATTATTACCTAGCATAAAGCAAATATTAAACATTAAGTTAACTATCATATGTAATGTTTTAAATAGTATCATAAATATGAATACAGTTATAATAAAAATTAAATATTTTGTTTAAATAAAAATAGATAAATGGAATATTAAGAATGGAATAAGTTATTAAAATTGTTTTAAAAGTTATTTTAAATGATTAAATAATTTAAATAAAGTAATAATTAATTTAAAAGTGATGTTTTAAATAATATTTCAAAGTTTCATTACGTCATAATTTTTATTTTCAAATATAATTCTGTAAAACTAAAAATATATGTAAATTTGTTCTCAAGCTAAAGTAAGAATTAACCAGAGAAAGGTATATTAGCAGCTATCAAAGAGATAGTATTTTTAAATTTTTATTTTAGTCAATTTTTAATACTTTCTTATAGTTTTATTTGCAAAAACTTTTTGATATTTTTAAAAGTATTTTGCAAAAGAGAGTTTAAAATATAATATATTTGGGAACTTCGTGGAAATGATTTTCTAATTTTTAAAAGTTACTTGCCAGGATTATTTTATCTGAAATTTGACCTAAACTTCATAATGAAAAGATGGATATACTATAGAATAAAATGCATGTAAATTCTTATAATATAAAAATGTTTTTGGAATATTTTGATACAGCTTTATTAATGCTTGACCGGAGAACTGTTCTGGTACAAAAAATAATTCAGACATTATGCTGGAAGCTTAAATGGAAAACTATTTGCCATCCTAAGAAGGATAAGTGATGGATTATTTATAAGCTTTATCCAGGAGTTTTTTTTTTAAAAAGATACTTATATCTTATGAATTATCATAAAATACAGTAATGAAAGAAATAGAATGTTTAGTCCTTTTTGAAGGAAACATTTAATATATATATATATATATATATATATATATATATATATATATATATATATATATATATATATATATATATATATATATATATATATATATATATATATATCAAAGAATTAAAAAGAGCTTACAGAGAAGATTTTGTTAAGGGGCTGTAATATTAAAAAAACTTCTAGTCTCAGAAATATTAAAAATGCATCTTTAGAAGTATTTGTTTTTGAAGTGCTTTATCAAAAAAGGAAACCTATATAAAAGAATGAACATATAACAGTTGATTAAAAATGAATTCATGGAAATATTGTGGAAAAGATTACCGAATATTTTTAAAGTAAAATTATTTAAGAAGCTTCACAGGATTAGTTTTACATAATGAATCTTTAGTAATAATTATTTAAAAACAGTAAAACCAAGGATTATTGTTTTATAAAATTTACTAAAATGGATTAACAAGGATTTTATTATATTTTTAAGATTTAAAAGACGTTGTCATATTATTTTTTACTATTGTTTTTAAAAATTGTTCGTCAACCACCCTCAATGGATTGTTCTTGTTCATCGTCATAGCAACGGAGCAGGGGGGAAACGCTCTTGAAGAATAACTCATTTTAGGAGGAACATTTAAAAAAAAAATTAGAGAAATAATAAGCTTTATGAACTCTGTCAAGGACTTTTATCAAGTAAAGAATTAATGAAGAAATAAGTAATTATAGTCTTGAATTTTTTTATTTTTTACTAACTTAGTTTAAATGTAATTTTATTTTTATTTTATAAGATTAGGAAAACATAAAAACATTAATTTATTAATAACATAAAATTTATAATATAATCTAATAATTTAGATAAGAATATTTTTAAATAAAACGTATAGATGTGTTTTTTTTATGTATGCGATGTTAAGTACTAGTGGATGAAGGAAGCCTACTGAACATGATGACGAGATAAAGGCTATTTGGTAATAGTAATTAATATTAATAATTTTATAATGTATATTGTTTGTTTTCTTTAGATCATCTATGGATAGTAAGAATGAAGTGTAAACGTTTTAATTATATGTAATGCATTTTCATACAACATTTTAAAAAACATTATGAGAATAGGTTGATTCGAAAATTTGCATATGATGATTATTTTTATATTAATGATATAATCCAACATAATAACAAATAATTATGTGATTCTTTTAAAATTTTTATGTTAGGA
The DNA here is from genome assembly GCA_028023455.1 of Epiperipatus broadwayi. Lineage (NCBI taxonomy): Eukaryota > Metazoa > Onychophora > Udeonychophora > Euonychophora > Peripatidae > Epiperipatus > Epiperipatus broadwayi. The sequence continues at coordinate 83,431 of JAQFVV010007281.1, read as the reverse complement.
TATTCAAATATTGTCTGATTAGATTGTATATGATTAAACATACAGAATAATGAATTAAGCAAACTTTTCTTGTGGAACAGTGAAATTGTTTTAAACTATCAGTGAATTTTATTTATTGTTTTGTAAATGCAGATAGTTATTTATCGATGTGTAGATGTGGAAGATCTTGAGAAATAATGTTGAGATAGTGGCTTGGAAGTACTTAGTGAACAAGAAACCAATATGATGTTTTAAGAAATAGGATGTTATAAGGAATGTGAATAATATTTAATCTTTGTGTGGATATCAGCATAGTTAACAAAGCCCTATGACTGGTACACATTTTATTTGGACAATGTTTTATATTTCTTTAAATATTTGATGTTCTAATAAAGCTGAAAAAATAGCTTTAACATCGTTTATGTACTAGAGGATATTATACAGGTAAATGTTATAACTCTATATATAGTTAATTCACTGTGCCATGTTTTGAGATATATTATGAGTGATACTCTAGCTTTCTTCCTTAAATCCTATGCATCTATTTTGCTATCTTTATTTCATGTAACTGCATCATTTAGTAAGATATTTTGAAAAGAAATGGTAAATAATTTAGAGCTTAGGTGATGCTATCATTTTGTATAAGATTGATTTATTTGCTTATAAGGAACAGAATTTTATAACTTGAAATTAAAGGTTCAATGTATCCTAAGGGAAAGGAAAGAATCATAGAATATATTTTTGAATTTTATTTCGGAAATGAAATATAAATTTTTAAAATAGAGTATCTAAACAAAGATATTTTCTTTAAAGTGATAATAATTTTTGAATGCTTTATTATTATTTTTTGGAGAAAAATAAGTATTGCATATTTTTAAAAAATATAATAATATACAATAAATGTAAGGAATATGCATAATATTTTTTTTTGTTTATTGAATAATAAAAATATATTGATGATTACAATTATATCATACTAAAGTAAGGCTAAATAGGAATATATTATGATTAGTAAACATCGTATGATAAATGATATTCACTAAAATCTAGTAATTATTATTTTTATTTTTGGATAAATATTTTATGTAACATCTTTGACTTTGCAAGATGAAATTTTTTTTAATTTCTATTTTAGAAGGAATTGTGAAAATCTATCATTTCAATGTGTCCATTTCAGCTACTTTTGGTTAGAAATTCTTCATTGGGGGATTTGAGTTCACGTTTGTCTTATTTTTGGTGATATGCCATAATTTCAAAGCAGAGGATAATTAATTTCATAAATAGAAACTTTGTGAAATGTTCTTTTTAGTTTATATAATCGATGTTGATCATAGATGCATATTTATAAATGTTGAAAGCTAAATATTGATGAAATTCTGTTTTGGTAACTCATGTGCCATTTTAATGAAGCCCCATCTGCCACTGTTTCTTTTGTAGACATTTACATGATAGTTTTTCTGTTTTTGTTGTAATTCGAATTTCATAACATTTTATTGGGGTTTTTTTAATTTGTATTTTAGAAGGAATTGTGATATTTACTCATTTTATTTTGTCCATTTCAGCTATTTTTGGATAGAAATTTTTCATTGGGGACATGACGATGATTTTAGTTTTCTTTTTTATTTATTCTTTCATTGTTGATTTCAGGAATTGTTTATTTTTATTTATTGTTCCATCGATGATTTCAGGGATAATTTTTATTTTTGTTCCATTGATGATTTCAGTGATTTTTATATTATTTTTTGTTCCATCATTAATTTCAGCGATATTTTATTTTATTATTTGTTTCATTGATACTTTCAGCTATTTTTTATTTTTTGTTCCATCAATGATTTCAGTCATTTTTGAATAGAAATTTATCACTTGCGTACTTCTTGTGGCTTGTTGATGGTACTGCAGCATCACACAGTGGCCACATGTGATATAAGCAACAACTACCTTAAAGGTTAATATGTGTATTTTTTAAATTAATCACCCAGGCACATGGAGTTATTCACATGTGTCTTTCCCAAATGTAATATCTCTATCAATATATTAAATAATCTCAATACTACTTATATTGTTTTAAATTCATATAAATAAAAATACAATAAAAATATACAATATAGTTCAGTAAATGACTTATAATAGTCATTATTATTTTTATCTAAAGTCGATGATGGCAAAGATGTGGGTTGAGTTAGTTTGACACTTGTAATTCGAATTGATATTATTTAATATAGATAAATATTTTTCATATATATATATATATACAAAAAAGATTTATAAATCCAAGAAATAATATATTTCAACCAGAGAACTGGTTTTCATCATAAAGTAAAAAAAATACAGTAAAACCGCAATATTCAAAAATGACACTTTTCATAAATGACTATAAATTTAACAAACCCCTTCCCCCCTGATTGGTTACAAAATCTAACACAGAATATCTACCAAACAAATGTCAAAATTATCTCAATACATACTTAAAACAAACAAAAAAAAAACTACATTTTCTTTTAAACAAGCTAAAATTCTATTTAAATCGAAATAATAAATAAAAAATCCTAAATTAAAAATTACAATATATATATATATGTGTGTGTGTGTGTGTGTTTACATACACACACCTGGGTCTCATTTTATGCGGATTATTTTAATGCGAATTTGAAGTTAAGTGATTTTTTTTTCTTAATATCTTTCATATTTTACTATATTTATTAAATATCAAGACATTTAAATTATTTAATAACTTATTTTGACTTGAAATACTTTTTTTTACAAAAATATAACATTATATTAGCAACTAACGTGAATATGGTCTGAAGCTGTATTTAGAACTTAGCTTTTATGTAAATACCCATTTTATACTAATGAGTAAATAATAATAATAGATTTATACGTACATATAAAAATATCACAATAAATATTCAAAAAAAATAATATTTTAAAACGTATATTTTATCATATATAACAGAAATAAATAATCATTTAAATTTTTTAAATAAAAAACAACGATTTTATAAACTGAAAATAATGTTTCTAATGGTAATGTATAATTTTTTTGTTTTGATTATGATCTCATTTTTTAAATATAGAAACAGAAAATCATTAACACAGCACAAGACTGAAAATGGCACAAGTTGTACATCACATCACTAATAAAATTAAAGTGGCTAACAGGTTTCTCTGGACATAATTGTTGAGCGATTCTTGACTTCATTTAAGAAGAAGCTACAATACATCACATCATATCGAATCTGATTTTTTTCCACTTTACAAATGAACACTAGCGGTAATGATTAAAATATGTATGAAAAATGTAAAATTAAATATTGTAGTTAATAAAAAAAGTAAAAAAAGTTTGTCTTGTATTATTTTTTTTCAAATATTTGAAATTTTTTATTAGTCATACTTTATTTGCTCAATTTTTAATGCGAATTTTAAAGTAATTTTTATTTGTTGCTTTGCTTTTATGCAGATTCTGAAAATTACAACCTCTATCCCCCATTGTTCAAGATAAATTACGTCTAATTTTGTGCAATTTTTTTTAATGCGGTTTTTCTGTGTAACCTATCTACTGCATAAAACAAGACCCAGGTGTGTTTTTTATTTATTTTTTTTTATATATTTATATTTATATATATATATATATATATATATATATATATATATATATATATATATATATATATATTAACCCCTCCCCTCCGATCACCATCACTAAAAAATACCTGGGGGTGCCAATTCTATCAAACATAGAATAAATTATCAAACTAACTTTATTTTAAATTTACTTATGAGGCTCTTAATTAAAGTTTCACCTTAAACTTACTCAGTTGAGGGATACAGAGGTGTATGAGGTGTACAATGTACATTAGATGTGGGAGAAAATATTATAATTGATAGGAATAAAATATCTATCAAGTTCTAAATAAACAAGATTTATATTGGTAAAATTATACTCATCTAAAATTAACTAATTATAATCTATATTTCACCTCCTCCCATCATCCACATTCACTGAACAACCTCTACAATATTAGAAAATTAAACTAATAACTAAAATATAATATTTAAAAACTATAATGTATAACAAACTGGATCTGAACTTAAACTAAACCTATCATTACTAAATTTTAATTAAACACTAATCTAATCTAATTAACTGAATTTATTATTTGATCTGAATTAAATATTAAAGATCTCAGAGAATTAACTGATGGTATGGCTTAATCTAAAATCTCTATCTCTCAATAACTATTATTTAATATTATGACAACAATAATATAAACCAAGCAATACCCTAACTAAATAATAGCAGTTAGATAATGAAAGAAATCAGGCACATTTTGATTTCAATTCATCATCTAAACAATTACTAAATAATAAAACCTTTTAACAGAATCAGTAGATAATTGGCATCTCATACAGTATTTGGATCAAGGAAATTAATATCATCATATCTAGATGTTTATCATAATTAAATGAAAATATAATTATATTACATTAAATAAAATAAATGTGTGAGCATGTGTGGAAATATGAAACAACGAATGAATGTCAGAGAAGACTTCTAAATTCAATTTTAAAAAATAAAATATTTATTAATAAAAAAAAATAGTTAATCAAACATTTAATCTTTTCTCATTGGTATGAGTACAAATTTTGAATGCACTTAGCATCACTAGTTACAATTTTCATAAATCAATAACACAAGATGATTTCTTAAATTTCACATCTAATACATTATATCTATCTAAACATACTGATAGATTTGTGAAACACCTTATATTCTTATTAAATAATGAACCCAAAATAAATCCACATATTTACTATAAAACAAATAGTTTTAGTTATCAGTTACTTCTGATAGACCTGTACAAGTGAAGAAATATAATCTTATACTTTTAGTAATCAACTATAATATTTATCTTGTGTTTAACATTTTGCTTTATAGCACTTAATTATTAATTAACTTAATAAAACTATGACAAACAAAACAGGGATTAAATATCTTCATTACACTATAAAGTAAAATTAAAAATTTGCATTTTACTTCAAATGCACAGTAACTATAACTAAAGTAAAGGGGTACAAAACCTAAGAATAATATAAAAAATAGATTTTGAAAAATAAAATTAATAGTTCCATTAATTAAACAAATTCTTACCAAATCATATCTTGCAAAAATGAACTAAATAATTCCAGTAATTAAATACATTTGCCTTTGCAACATTGAAATAAAATATTCTATTAAATAACTTTTTTTATTTTTCCAAAATAGAAATAAATAATGTTATTCATTAACTGTCTTTTATCTTTGCTTGCTTACTTAATCAAATGATGACTGAATGATAAAAAATAATGATATGAAACTTAAATGATCACTATAAAATGTTTTAAAATAATAATTAAAGTTGTACATTACTAATGGATTTTCCTATATCTTTCAAATTAACACTATGTATGAGTCTGTATTATGCTGTGTGTCAAAGAATAAGTAAATAATTAATTCTAATCAATCTAATCGGTTATTTTATGAAGTTACAATATGATCATAAAACGGATGAAGGCAATGGTCAATGAAGCTTTAGTTACTAACTTTATTAGAGCTGTTTTGTAAGAAAATCTATTCTTCCTTTATTCTTCTTTTTATCAATAAATTATATGGCACATGGCTATAGTTTAAGCTGGAAAAACATTCAATACACATGGGGATAAAAGATTTTGCAATTTAAATCAGATAAATATCAACACAATAACTTCCAAGTCTACTTCTGAGACTAAATAAACTGGTGGAAATACATCTCTTCACCAAATAATCAGGGGGAATAATACACTTGACTTCATATACTTTAATTTGTAATACCAAATATCAAAACTGAAGGATTTAATGTACTCCTATCAAAATACTTCAATACACAGAAAAGAAGGGATTACTTGATCCCATATACTATACTAGGCAATCTATCCATGTTTAAACATTCAAATAACAAAAGGGGAGAGCTTACTCAACCCCCAAAATACTATAAAACATTACTAACTGTACTACATATAGCCACAAAATACTTTTCCATTCAAGCATAATAAATAACAATAATTCTCACTTAAATACATCTCTAATCCTTCCAAACAATTAACCATCCACTTCCTCCAAAACCGATTGATTATATATCATTTGTATTTGCAATCAATATATGATTATAGCTACTGGACACACACATGTATAAGCATAATGATACACAGACCATTTAAAATCACAGTAATCAGAGAATTACTATTAAAATATTAGTTACTAATTCATAAAAGTGTTAAACAATAAATATTTCATATCTCATAATATTTAGGACTTGGTAACATTCTAATAATACTTGGAACACAAAGTAATAATTACTGTGGGCAAAGGAAGACAAAATAATTTTTACAGTGAATTCAAATTAGCACAGATCTAAAGTAAAATTGAACTTAGATAAATAATAAAGCTGTATATTATAGACGAAATAATTATTGAAAATAATGGTTTTCTAATCTATATTAAAAATATATACAGTAAGATTTAATACAATGAAACTCTTTTAGAATAATTATTTACTCTTTTCAAACTATAAATAGACTCTTCCATTTTTCGCATGCATGTGTGTTACTAACACACAACCAAAACTTATATTAAAATAATAACAATAATAAAAAAATACCCTGTATGATATTTCATTTATCATACATTTAATGAGATGTTTTAGTAGAACAAAAATATAATAATACATATAATAAACATGTCTTAAATTAGCACTAACTATCTAAAATACTATTAAATAATAATAAAGTTCTTTTTTTCTTTCTTCTTAATTGAAATGAAAAGTTTATTAATAGTTTTTACATGACTTTCCTTGTCATGTCTCCAAATGAATAAGAGTAATACTAAACAGTAAACACACAAGGATAAATATTGACACAAAATGACACATTTCCTGCAGGACAAACAAAACAATATTTTGTTAAATCTATAAGAGCAGATTCAATGTTTTTTAGTTATCAACTAATGATATGCTGTTGATATTATATGGAATTTCATTAATTAAGCAATGAGTATTTCACAACGCAAATAAAATAAAAGTTTGTACTTCATTCCTAGGCCATATTTAAAATTTGATTTCACAATTATAAAGCCTTTCAGAAATACATGTAATTATTCAATTAATAATATTTATTTAGATGGATTAATTGGCAATATTAATACAGCAATGTCATATAACTTTATCCATTTATAAATTTATTCCTCCTATTAATCTTGAAGAACAAGTAATTATTAAAGTACATTCAATGACATATTTAATTTTGTATATTTTTCTTTTCAATGGGTAAAAGTAGAAATAATTATGCCACTGTTCTAATAAATATGATGATAAAATTACGTAATTCTTATGTATATTTTTAAATTTTCTTTTACAATTAGCATGAAACTTATTAAATAGAATTCTGGAAATGTTCAATAAAAGTTCACACATTTTCCACATATAAATGATGCACGTTGCAATTATTCTATTCATAATATGATTAAAACTTAAGAAACTGAATTTTAGAAAATAAAAAAAACATTTTTTTCCTTCTTTTCCATTAAGTTTAAATTTAAATAAAATAAATTTATAATCCTATCATGCATTCCCATTTTCTTAAATAGTAATAATTTAACTTGAATAATATAACATAACACTTACATGTATTTCAGACAATGGTTGGACAATTTAAATAGTCAGCCAGAATAAAATTGAGTATCTATTGGTGGTTTAAGTATTCATATTTGCAAACAAATATTACATTTTAAACTTTCAGTTTGAACTTTGGAAGGAAAAAAACAAATTATACTATTAAACTTTGTTAAAATAAAACAGTATTGGAAGATCTTTTAGCAGTTAGTAGTTAGCTGTTGAAGTGGAGGATTGTAATACAGGAGTAGTAGTGTGATATATAGAAGTAGTATGTTGCTCTTTTTATAGATTTTTTTAAAAGATTACCTCACACTTTTTTCTCTTACAATAGCACAATATCTGAAAGTTCAAAGTTCAACAGACAGAAATCACAACTTAATTTATGCAAGAAACTTGTGTCTTAAAAAAAAATAAGTGGGGGGAAAATATCATTCTGTCTTTTAAATAAATAAAAAAAATATTAAATTGAATTAAGAATTAAATATTCTGTACTTTTAAAACAACAGAATAAAAACTAATAACAATTACTTTAATAAATAAATTATTTTGTTTTATAATTATTCTTTAATAATTCATTAGTTCAGTGCTCAATTAATTCACTTAAAATAATAGTTTAGCTGGTTTTAGATACTATTATTTATGAAATTAAATATTTAGTATGAAATGGGATATTTAATGATTTAATGAAGCATATGAATGAAAAATGAAGTTGAATAATGATATTAACATACATGAATACCTACTAACAATGCACTCTAGACACTAAACTGATATGACTAAATGACTATTTTAATGATAATGAGTGAAACATATTTCACTGTTTATTCTATAAATTAAATTGTGTAAAGCAAATGAACTAGAGAATCACTCAAATAAGTCTAACTATTTATTTGTGAACAAACAAAACAAATTATCTCCAACTCAAACTGACCAGACTATGGGTATAACAAGCCACCCCCATCCTATCATTAATTATACCCTAAAGTAAGCCCTAAACATCTAATAAATTTTAAATTTCACCTATAAATACTTCTAATCCTAGTTTTAAATCATAAATAAAAAAAATTTTTAAATTTTGCGTATTTCATTTTTTTTAAAATAATATAATATCAGATGTTAGTGATATAATAGCACACAATTAAAATAATATTTCTGGTGCTTGCAAGCTGAATAGAAATTGTTTCATAAACGCTCAGAGTTTGTGTTTAGATCTAGTTTCTTTATTCCTGTCTTTCACTGATGATAGCAAATAGCTTGAAATCATGATCTGAAAGTGGAATTATAGTTAGAGATAGTGAATACTGCTCTGACATTTATGTAAACAAAACATATGCTTGATCGGTGTTTTTGGTAGAACGCCATCTGTGGACATAAATACAAGCATTAGCAAGTTTTTAACTTGCATTTTGCTTTTCATAAATGTACCTTTGAGGTCTTTCTTGCAATGATATAGATTGCAGAGGTTTCTACTATGTGGTGATGCTGAACTGATATCAGACCCATATAGCTATCTGGTTTGCTATGCTGAGTTTGAAGACATTACATGTCTAAAAGATTCACGCTTGCAAGCTGAATAGAAACTGTTTCATAAATGCTCAGAGTTTGTGTTTAGATCTAGTTTCTTTATTCCTGTCTTTCACTGATGATAGCAAATAGCTTAAAATCATGATCTGAAAGTGGAATTATAGTTAGAGATAGTGAATACTGCTCTGACGTTTATGTAAACAAAACATGCGCTTGATCGGTGTTTTTGGTAGAATGCCGTCTGTGGACATAAATACAAGCGTTAGCAAGTTTTTTAACTTGCATTTTGTTTTTCATATATATATATACAAAAATAGACTGTGCTCTCATTGATATTCATTAAAAACTAAAAAATTATACATATTTCTCAAAAATTATATTTAGTGCAAAGTACAAACATTATTTATAATAATTTATTTTTTACCTATATATTAATTAAACACAGATATTAAACATCCATACAACCAAACTTTACATAAAAAATCTCATATAAGAAAATTTTTCACATATAAAAAAACACATAAAAATGCTTTTAGGAGACCAGGTAATCTAAAGATGTACTAGTCCCAATGTTTAAATTTAATCCATGTGGATCTAAGGTCTTGAATTTAAAATAAAAAAACTTTCCTTTTGTTTCCTCTCTTTTGTAGAAAAAAATCCTCCTGTAGAATTATTATTCTTAAATCATCAATTGATTGATTTGGTAAATTAAATTGTTTTGAAACCAATCTATCTTTATTCTTATGCAAAATGACAAATCTATCATTAGTAATTCTGACATGTAAACTATTTGCTGACTCACCTATATACTGGTTTAAACATCTACTACATTCTGTCAGATATATCAAATTTACAATTTTACATGTAACATAATAAAAAAATATACCATTTACAATTATGATTCCTAGTACTTAGGACCAGTTTTGTCACAATAATATGTTCACATGTAAAAACTCTTTTATCCTCATATGGATAACATTTTTTTTCCTGTACAGAAGTTCTAATAAAATTTGTTTTGAGATGCATATATCTATGTTACCTATATTTTCGATATACAACATTAGGTGGATCAGAAAAAATAGACTTTAAATAATCTGTCGAGTGTAATATATTAAAATGTTTTACCAATATCTTGTTAATATTAGGTAAATCTCTATTGAAAGTAAGAACCAACAGTGGGACATCTAATCGTTTTTACTCTTTTTACACAAAGAAGTTTCTATCAATTAAAGAAGATCTCCTCACTGCATTATCCAACAATGTCTTAGTATATCTCATATTGACCAATCTATTATATAAAATACTATTATTTTGTTGAAGAAATTTCTCATTATTACAAATCCTCCTCATTCTTAAAAAATGACTATAAGGAATATTAGCCTTTAAATGTTTACAATGATTATTATAAAAATGTAGATAGTGGTTATTATCAGTGTGCTTTCTACATACAGTAGTAGTAAAAACTCTATTAGTATAAATAACTTCATCATCAAGAAAATGAGCAATTGATTTCAAAATGTTTATTGTAAAATTAATATTGGTAATAGTATGAATACTGAACCCTACCATCATAAAGTGTTTTTTCACCCAATTCACATCAATATACCAATTCATAGGTCATCTATTTGTTTACATAATATTATAGTAAAAAAAAATTCAACTGTTTTTTATTATCTTTTGGTTGGAGACGGTAAACCACTAAAGTTTTTTTTTTTATTTCACCTGGGATTTTTTTGTTTTTAATAAACAAATACTTAGTTTTTAGATGGTCTAGGGGTGTTGGTTTGTTTGTAAATTAACAACTAACTGTCCATAGGTTTCTTTACATAATATTACTTAGTGTAAACCAATATTTTTTCACAGTTTTTTTTTTTTTTTTGGTTTGTTTTTTTAAGAAACAAACACTTTAATTTTTGATGGGGTAGGGGTGTTGGTTTGCTTTTAAATTATCGATTAATGCTCTGTCAGTTTGTTTACACAAAATACGGTAACAAACACTTTGATGTTTTTAGATGGTGGAGGGGAGTTGGTTGTTTGCTTTACACTTATCTTCTTTTTTGTTGATGTTTTGATTTGCTTGAAGACTTCAATAATTTGGTACTTTTGAATAAACCAACACTTGGTTTTTTAGAGGGTGAAGGGGAGAGGGTTTGTTTTGATTTTGAATTGTCATTTTTTTTGTTCATTTAGTACGAGGCCTTTTTTTTTTCAAATCTTTAAGCTACTAAAAGCTTTATATGATAGCAAAAAGTCCTTCCTTAATTTTTGGGCCTTTAATTTTAAAAAAGACAGAAAGAGTTCATTTTTTAAAGAACACTTTAAGCCTGGAGAGATGGGTGGGGTGGCAGGAAAGGTTTGTTTTGAATTTTAATTACCGACTTCTTTTTGGATTTTTTTTTTGAACATTTTATTATGTTACTGCAAAGCTTTTTATTATTTTTTTATTTTCATGGGTGGGGTCTTTGGAATAAACTCTTAAAAACTTCTTTTTTTGGTTTAATGAAATATTACCTATTTTAACTGTTAATGAAACTTATCAAATATTACTGACCTACATTGTAATCATGTGAACAACAAACACAACAGCAAATTTCCCCATACAATAATTTATTGAATAAAATAAAAAAAAAAACGAAACTTTGGACAAGTTGTGAAGCAAAAGAAGTAAAAAAAACATGATTTCAGGGGCATAAAAAACAGCAGCCAAAACTAACATGTAAATAAAATAAGAGGGAAGCCACAAAGCTGTAAGTAACAGGATTTTGGAGCCTTCAAACCAACTTCCCTTATGCAGACCTACATAGGTACACTTGCAGGAGTTTCTCTTTCTGGGTAAACACAATAGTGTGTGTTCACTTGTGTGTCCAACCATCAATTCACTCAGCTTTGACCAATTCGGACAACTTGCAGACAACATTTTACAGTTCTTACATGGATTCATGTGTAAACAGGCATTTGCATGTGAAATTGGAAAGAACTCTGCCAAAAAAAAACTTTCAAAGTTGTGTGCTGTTCAAAAGCATAGGGAAGCATGTGTGATAACATGACAATTCTTAATATGGAATCTAATTCCACTACACTTTCTAAAAAAATTCTGACAATGAAATTTTTGCAGAGTTTCATCTCTTTCAAATATGGCCACCATCAAATCAGACCATAGTGAGAGTTCAACTGTGCTCACTTGATGAATACTGTCACAATGCAATGGGCATAGTATTTCATTATGTAATCATAAAATACATCTGTCAGGCAGCCTGTTAGGCTTCAAAAACACCTATTGTACTGTCAGCCATAGGTTAAGGCCACTAAAATGGTATAGTGATGTACGTTTTGTGAAAAACAGTGCCATCTGATGGTAGGGTTCTGTATTCATACTATTATCTTAATATTTTTATTAAAATTATTTAAATAATCTAAAAAAATGTGAAGTTCAACTTCATTATGTGCCCATATCATGAAAATATTGTCTATATATCTAGGCCAAGTATGAGGTTTCAATCTAGCATTATCAAGTACAGAGGATTCTAGTTTTGACATAAAATATTAACATTATTTGGTGCCATCTTTGTACCCATTTCAGTATCTTGTTTCTGTAAATATTATCTAGAATCAAAAGTAAAAAAAAAAAAAATTCTTAAAATCAAATATATTAATTCAGCAATAGTAGTAATAAGACCATGAACATACTTTCTATCTTCTACAAGAGAGAGGAAACAAAAGGAGAGTTTTTTTATTTTTAAATTCAAGACCTTGGACCCTCATGAAGTGAATTTAAACATTGGGACTATTACATCTTTAGGTTACATGGTCTCCTAAAGAATTTTTATATGTTAGTTTTTTTATATTTGAAACATTTTCTTATATGAGATTTTTTGTGTAAAGTTTGGTTATATTGATGTTTAATATCTATGTTTAATTGGTATATAGGTAAATAATTAAATATTATATGTAATTTTTGTACTTTGCAATAACTATATTTTAGTTTTTAACGAGTATTAATGAGAGTACAGTCTATTTTTTTCATATATATATATATATATATATATATATATGAAAAAAATAGACTGTACTCTCATATATATATATATGGGTATATATATATATATATATATATTATAACCCACCCTACAACCTCCATCCTCTTCACCTATTTACTTTATTATATTTATAATTGCCCAGGCACCAATTCTATGCAAAATAGACATAAATTTATAATTATAAATTATATTTAAACTTATTTAAAAGATTTTTATATTGTAAATTAATCTATGGCTTAGCTCAGTTGAGGTTATAGGATATGGTCTTTATATATGAGGCCAATATGATAATACAAACATCTATAAACAATAATATTATAAGATTAATTTAAATATGTTCAGGGCATCTGTTCAATACTAAAACTATTGCACAATCATCAATTATCATATTTAATATAGAATAGATAATTATTAGGACCGGGTACTTTTCTATCCATATCACTATCTATTCTAAACAAAGTAAAATGTATTACTGGCATGTAATACTGAGACTTATTACCACTAAACAAATTTAACTAAAACTTGAATTATTTTGACAAACTTATATCTTCTATAACTATGTTATGATAATCAGATGTGTGTGTGTGTGGAAATGAAGAATCAAACATATCTATAATTAAGCAATTCATAGGGTTATTTAATCAATATAACATTTATTAAAAAAAAAATCAAATCAAAAATAAACAATAAATTAAAAATATTATTGACACACCTTTATCACCAATTACATTTCTTCTGTGGTAAAATGAAAATTGACTACTTTTTAATATGTTAATCATATATATCTTCGAACATGTGCGTTTGTTTATATAGTAAATATCATGAATTCCTGAACTATATCCTATTAGATTATTTATAAAACTTTGATGATGACAGAAATTAACCATCTTTTATTCATATTATATAATTTTATATAACACTTGTCTGTTATACTTAGTATATATTCCATTTAACATTAACAATACAAAAATTAAAGACAAGCATGAGAAAACAATAATAAAAACACGTACATACGTGAGAATTAATAATATCTCCCAAACTCCATTTAAATAATCTAATCATCCCTGATCATTTCTATCGTCAAGTTATATTCAATCTACTTCCTATATAACAAACTTATAACTGACAAGGTTTTAATTCTTTATTTTTTTAAATAAAAATCATTAACGAAATTCAGCATAATAAATAATAATAATAATAATAATAATAATAATAATAATAATAATAATAATAATAATAATAATAATAATAATAATAATAATAATAATAATAATATATAGCATCACGCACATACCTGAATATATATAATTACCTATAGTATAATTTTTAGATCATACAAAACACATTATCATATCATAATATATATGAAGTTACATTACTTAATTTTTTTTTAAAGTACATCAAACGCACACAAAAAAAATTGTTCATACATCTATTATAATAAAAAAAAAAAAGTTATTTGTCAATACCCCATTATTATATGTAAAATGTTTTTAAAAACTTGAAAGTTAAAGGAAACACATATATTAATTTCAATGACACTGTAAATTATAAGATAAAAAAATGTCCATCCATTGTTAAAGCATATTTTTGTTAAGAATGACAATAGTCTTTTCCTTTTAGAATTACGTGACAAGCCTTATAATTACATTTGCATGCATTGAAAATTATTTTGTAATAGATGCGCGAATAGTGAAGTTATACAATATAAAAATATCTTCTTGATATCAGATTAGATATATAATTTTTTTTCATTTTAAATTTTGTTTTATAGAATATTAATAGCCATTTCTTTAAGTTGAAAATCATGCGTTTAATTTTAGCGTCTAAGAAAAGAATTTGAGGTAGCTCTATTTTACACAACGTTGCCATTTTAATATTATTCTGTTTTAATATACTTTAAAATAAATTATAATAATTACTTATCTTATGTGACATCCAGGTAATTTTACAGGTAATGAACTTTAATCATGACTTTGGAAGAAATTTGAAGCTGGTTTCCTTTTGAGTTTATCTCTTTATGGGTTTTTTTTTACTCCAGTAGTACATTAGAAATTTTCCATAAATATATTATAAAAATCCTTGGGATGTTTTTTTTTTTATATAATACTCTTAGATAGTTATTGATTCTTTTAAATTTTTTTTTAAACTTCTTCCTCAGAGTTTTTTTTTCTTTACTTTCCAGTTTTTATACCCTGTCTTTCTCTCTCCTCATGCCCTCTATGTTTCTATGACAATCAACTTTGGAAGCTTGCCAGAAATATTATTTATAAAAATTTTAAACACTATAATGTTTGAATATACTACATAGTAATAAAAATATTAAACATTAATTATAAATTTTAAAAAATGTTATTCACCATTAAAAATAATCTTTATCATTTTTAAAACATAAGATTCTAAGACAATATATAATCAATAACTTATAAATAAAATATAAAAAAGAAAATTCTAATTAATAATACACATATTCATCTGCCTATGATGACATGTAAATCCTCTATTGTACACAAACATCTACCACTAAACATATAGTCCAAAATTTTAATTAGCAAATCATATCACAATTTAAGTTTAGTTTTCCTAAAAATATAATTTTAAATATTACATTATATCACAATTCATTTTTCTCAACTAATTACCTTTAATCCAATGTATGTTTATTATACCTTATTGAATTTTCTCTTGATAAATATGCAATACTCATTCCCTCCAACATTAATAATTAAAAAAAAATTTCAAATTTTATTATCATTTTAAAATACTTGGTTTAGATTTCTTTTCAAAATCTTATATTCAATTCTGAATTAATTTTACAATGTATTATATGATTCTTTCTCTCTTTATGATATTTTGGACTTTCAATTTTAAAGTTACACAATTCTATACATTCAAGAAAATAAACTATTCTTACACAAACGATAACATATCTTCAGTTCTATTTTATTCATTATTTCTTTGAAAATATCTTTCTGACCGAAGCAGATTCACGAAATAAGGATAGCGAAGATAGATGCATAGGATCAAAATATAACTAGAATATTACTCGTCATATACCTTGACAATCATGGCACAGTGAATTAAAAGACACTATAGAGGAGTGACTTTTACCTGTCTACCAACCTCTATCATAGGAACGATGCTAAAGCTATTTCTTCAGCTTTATTCTGACATCAAAAGTTTAAAGATATGCAAAACACTGTCCAAACCATATGTGTTCAGTCATAGGACTTTGTTAACTATACTAAATCACACAAAACTAAATATGATCCAAATCCCTTATATTTTCCTATTTCTTAAAAAAAAACACATCATCTTGGTTTCCTCTCCCTTAGTACTTCCAAGTCACTATCCGATCTTATTTCTCAAGATTTTTCTATACTGTACATCGACAAATACATATCTGCATTACTAACAATAATAAAATTCATTAATATTTTAAAACTATTCCACTGTTCTATAAGAAAATCTTTTTACTACTTTCCTCCGTACATTTAATCATTTACAAACTATTTAAATATCTGAATACTTTATCACATGAAAGTTCAAAAGAATCACACAATTGTTCTGTTATATTATTATTATTAATAATACTTAAATAAATTGTTGCATGCATATTCCGAATTACTCCTATCTCATTATATGTTAAATGTTGCATAAAATGTGTACATACAATTAAGACTTTCACACTTCATTCTTAATCAATAGATGATCTAAAAAAAATACATTATGCATTATAAACAATCATTAAAATTACCAAAACGACCTTTATCTCCTCGATCGTGTTCCATAGGCTTCACCATCCATTTGATCCTTGTAGATATAAGATTCACATCCATACACTTTATTTTAAACACTATTTCTATAATTTTATCAAGTTATTATATTTAAATTTTAATATTAGTAAATTTATGTTTTATGTTGCCCTAATCTCACATAACATTTATATTTTAAAATAGATTAGTAAAAAATATTCAAACTATATTTACTGTACTCTTTCATCAAATTTTCTTGAAAAACTGTTCATACTAAAGCCAAAAAAAATTGTTTATCATTTCTTTTCCATTCACTTAATATTCCTCTCTTGCTTGTTCAATTTTAAGGTAAAACAAATATTACTTCTTTCAATAAATATTCCTGAATGATAATCCTTGGGTTTTATAATATTTAATACAATTATTAATTATGATATTAGTTTATCCCGTAAAGAAAACTTCTAAATATTCTCTTCTTATATTTCTTGTTAATATTTTCTCCCGCGCGACTTTTACGATGCATCTTTTCAGTACTTTGATTTAAATATTTAATAAAACTTTTCTGTTTCCATGGATTCATTTCATTAAGTAAGTTAGATTTATATTTTCCAAAATCTTTATCTTTATTAAGCATTTCTCTAATGAACCCTTTATAATATTTTTTAATTCTTCTTAGAGAAAGTTTTTCGGTTCCTTTTCCATAAAACACAATAGATCTTTCATATTATTATTCTGTAACTTTTTCCTTCTTTTAAAATTCTTTCTCCATTATATCTTTTACATAATTTTTTCTTTATGATATACGCATCTTAATTTTTCCATAGAGAAGAATAAAAAACTTCGAATTAGCCTTTTAAGATTGTGCGTCATAATTTTTCCTGACGGCAAATAACTTTTCTTTTAATTTTTCTGTATAATGTCCAAATTATATTTATCTGAGTTCTAATGATTTCCTGGTTGATCACAAACAAACTGTATTCAAGGCACTTTACAATTATTTTTACTTTATCAATACTTTTAGGTACTTTTTTCCTTAGTATTTCCATTTTTACTGCAAGGTTTCGGCTAAACTTGAATAAAAATCCTGGTAAGAAATCTTTTAAAAATTAGCCTTCCATTTAAAGGCAGTTCAAAATATTATATTTTAAAACAACACTTTTAAAATAAATACAATTTTTTTTAAATTATACCACTTTTCTAGCTTACGATTTTATACAGCTAAAAAAAATATGTTCCTCCTTCCTTTACTTACACATTTCTTCTCCTGCTTCATCTAATTTCTATTTTTCGTCTGCTAAAATACCTCCGTTGATTGGTTAATGACTTTTTTAGCGTGAACAAATTTACACATTTATAGTTTTTATAACAGATTAAACTTTTTAAAATAAATAATTTATGACTTCCTGTTTTAAAATATTATTTAGAATAGTATTTTTAAACTCAATTATAGTTTTATCAATATCATTTAAACTTTAAAACAATTATTAAATAGACAGGGTATGAGCACAGACTTTCACATGACCCACCACTCTCCACACTATCTCATAACACTGATACACCTGAACACACATATGTCGAAAAGATAAATAATCATCAATATACATATTTCATGCTAAGCCAGCAATCATCACTTGGTCCAGATTACCATCTCTACACATATATGCTACAAGTGCTCAGATATATATTAAGATAGCAAATCCTACTTTAATGGACAGGCTTCAATGTACTCCACATTCCAACTCTTCAACTGTCCATCCAATTGAAAATCTGATGATGGAATGCTCAAAGGCCACCCTTAGGCCGAGATTGTTGTCACACCCATGTTGACCTAAAGGTCAATCTGACCCCTCATCTATAGGACATAATCCATTAAATACATAAACAAGGGATAGGCAGACATCTCTAATATGTAATAGATGAAATACACAGGCTTATATATACTTGTGTCTACATATGTAATAGACAGGGTACGAGCACAGACTTTCACATGACCCACCACTCTCCACACTATCTCACAACACTGATACACCTGAACACACATATGTTGTAATCTCGGCCTAAGGGTGGCCTTTGAGCATTCCATCATCAGATTTTCAATTGGATGGACAGTTGAAGAGTTGGAATGTGGAGTACATTGAAGCCTGTCCATTAAAGTAGGAGGATTTGCTATCTTAATATATATCTGAGCACTTGTAGCATATATGTGTAGAGATGGTAATCTGGACCAACTGATGATTGCTGGCTTAGCATGAAATACATATATTGGTGATTATTTATCTTTTCGACATATGTGTGTTCAGGTGTATCATTGTTATGAGATAGTGTGGAGAGTGGTGGGTCATGTGAAAGTCTGTGCTCGTACCCTGTCTATTACATATATAGACACAAGTATATATAAGCCTGTGTATTTCATCTATTACATATTAGAGATGTCTGCCTATCCCTTGTTTATGTATTTAATGGATTATGTTCTATACATGAGGGGTCAGATTGACCTTTAGGTCAACATGGGTGTGACAACAATCTCGGCCTAAGGGTGGCCTTTGAGCGTTCCATCATCAGATTTTCAATTGGATGGACAGTTGAAGAGTTGGAATGTGGAGTACATTGAAGCCTGTCCATTAAAGTAGGAGGATTTGCTATCTTAATATATATCTGAGCACTTGTAGCATATATGTGTTGAGATGGTAATCTGGACCAACTGATGATTGCTGGCTTAGCATGAAATACGTATATTGGTGATTATTTATCTTTTCGACATATGTGTGTTCAGGTGTATCAGTGTTATGAGATAGTGTGGAGAGTGGTGGGTCATGTGAAAGTCTGTGCTCGTACCCTGTCTATTACATATATAGACACAAGTATATATAAGCCTGTGTATTTCATCTATAAAAATTATTAAAATAATATTTAATATTTTAACTTTTACTTTAACGATAGATAGCAATTACATTTAGTTTTATAATTCACAAACTTTATTATTATATTCTAACAAGCGTGTGTGTGAAGGTATATAATATACAGTCACATGATTACTAACTTTATCAGGTGATTTTTCTTTTTAATTTACGTCTTGGTCTAAATTACCAAAACTGATATATTTCATAAAAATTTGGAAAATAATTTAAAATGTAGAACTAAATATAATTCTCACCATCCCAAAGTTTATTTTAAAATATATTAGATTAAATTTGAATATTAATTATAATTATAATATTACATATAGCGTTTATTTAATTGATTCATTTTAAAACATTACAATTGAATTGTTGATTTACTTTTAACTATTTATAGCTGTATTATTTTATATGGCCAGCTTTTACAACCATAAGCAAGGATATAATTAAGCTTTATTTAACTGTTCCTTTTAAAATAATCCATTACACTTTTACATACCAGGCATTTTTCAGCTTTAAATTGTACTATAAAATCTAATCGATCATACAATTATCAATATATTACACAAACGTATTTTAAAATTTAAATTTTTTTTTTTAGCAATTGACCATTCTACCCTATTATGACCTATAGATAAGGGCACAATATATATATATATATATATATATATATATATATATATATATATATATATATATATATCAATAACTCCAGGTATATCATTGTACACTTAATCGTGGCACATTGTTTTGGTATTCTTATTTCTCAACTCATATATATAAAATGTTTTAATTCTGTGTTTATATTACTTTTCTCAGAGTTTTCAAATAATAAATAAAATCTTTCTAAAAAGAAAAAAAATGATTTTCTTAATCTTTCAACTTATTTAAGTATGTGGTTCATTATACACATATAATCATTAACTTTTATTGACTTACTAATTTATATTTAAAGGTTTGATTTTATTCATAATATAGTATAAATTTACTAAATACCTTCATTTTGTATAAATACATTCATTTTGATATTTTCTAATTATATCTGGATTATAAACACATTATTCTAATTTAGTTAATTATAGTTATGTGTAATATTCATATATAATCAATATGCATGTAAGCATTTGTAATTTTTATTTAGTTATTCTAATATATAGCATAAATATTGTTGTTTGGTCTGGCACCGATGTATGTTTCTAGATATAAGTTGATCAGCAGTTTCATTGATAATTTATCATTAATAAAACGTATTTTCATAGCTAAATTTATTCATATTTTTCCTTTTTTAAGAAAGATGTTTTGTTTGGTCTTTGATAAACGCATATAAGTATTGAATAAAATGTCATTTGACTATAGATATCTTTAGTATTTATAATTTATTATTAATAAAATATATATTTTTTATAAATAGTCAAAATAAGAGTCAAAAATCAATTCATAGATCACATGACCCTATCTCTTAAGCATGTAAGTTATAAACAGTGAGGATTGCCAATTCCTCTACAAGCTTTATGATAAATGCCTAGCCAGAGCCAGCACTTAAAATATCTCTGTCAGAAACCCCTCTCCAAACACCTGACCATGGTTTCATGCTTTGGCACTCCTCAGAGAGGTGACAAGGTAGGTTCAGACACTAGATCTAAAAATACCAACCCAAAGCCAAGCATTTAGCTAAAAGTTGTCTATTGAGTGGAAAATCTGAAATTTTCAGACATCTACATGTCTTCAAACCCAGCTATCCAACTCAAATAGCTATATGGGGTTGATAGATCTTCAGCCATACCATATATTAGTAGTCATAGCAATATAAAATTACATAAGACTTTTGGCAGAGACTATAAATAGTCAAAATAAGAGTCATAAATCAATTCATAGATCACATGACCCTATCTCTTAAGCTTGTAAGTTATAAACAGTGAGGATTGCCAATTCCTCTACAAGCTTTATGATAAATGCCTAGCCAGAGCCAGCACTTAAAATATATCTGTCAGGAACCCCTCCCCAAACCCCTGACCATGGTTTTGTGCTTTGGCACTCCTCAAAAAGGTGTCAAGGTAGGTTCAGACACTAGATCTAAAAATACCAACCCAAAGCCAAGCATTTAGCTAAAAGTTGTCTATTGAGTGGAAAATCTGAAATTTTCAGACATCTACATGTCTTCAAACCCAGCTATCCAACTCAAATAGCTATATGGGGCTGATAGATCTTCAGCCATACCATATATTAGTAGTCATAGCAATAAAAAATTGCATAAGACTTTTGGCAAAGACTATAAATAGTCAAAATAAGAGTCATAAATCAATTCATAGATCACATGACCCTATCTCTTAAGCTTGTAAATTATAAACAGTGAGGATTGCCAATTCCTCTACAAGCTTTATGATAAATCCTAGCTAGAGCCAGCACTTAAAATATCTCTGTCAGGAACCCCTCACCAAATTTTTACACTCTCTCCTGGTTACAAAAATTACATAAAGAGACAATTTTACACTGGAGATCTTTGTTAAAAGCTCCCTCTTTAGCAAAAGTTCATTAGCCTTTTCTCACCCCCACACATCTTGCCAACTCTGCTAATTACATATGCAAAAAAAAAATCTTTACAAAAAAAAAAATCATTTTGATTTTCAGAATTAAATGACAAAAAAAATACAAATAATAAAATAAATAGCTTTCACAAACTTGAAAAAAAAAAGAATATTATTTAACTATGAAATAAAAATGATTAATAATTTATTCAATTTATAAAATAATCCATTGATCTTACTATCTATTAATTATTGGAAAGAAATATATATTTCTTAAATTATTTAAGATAATTACTCTGATTGTTTGGTGTTATTAAAGATGAAAATGAAATGAAACATAAGGCAGAATCATACAGACGTACACATGTACTACAACCAAATATTAAACTATCTTAATTAAATCTAATGGAAACTGCTATTAACTGTTGACAAGAGGATAAGAATTAATGAATAAAGGATTTTACAAACCATTCAATTAATACTACAATAATATAAAATAACTTTGTTTTTTTTCTGACAAAATGTATCAATTCCATTAATAAACAACCTCTGAATACCTATCAAGTGGTCAATAAACTGCATAAGCAACTCTTATTTAAGCTTTAAACAATCTTATTCAAAAAATTTTAAAATTCCAAGGCTATTTCATTTTTTTTATAATACAATACAGCTGTTTAATTAAGATTCAAAGTATCTTAAACCCTTGTGCCCATTCAGATGGTCACAATATATATATATATATATATATCTTATGAAATCGGAAATACCAAATAAATGCATTTGCAAGATGAACTGATATCTGCACAGATGGAAATACATACTCTTATATTTTACCTGAATAACCAATGCAAATACTTACACTTATATTTTACCTGAATAACCAATGAATATGAATATGCTTATATTATGGATTCAAACCTGGATTTGGATAACTGTAAATAGAAATATATGTTGATTATGCTAGTAAATAAAAGTCATAGATCAATTCATAGATCACATGACCCTATCTCTTATATATTGATTATGCTTTAGCTAATTTAAAATTAACTGGAGTAATAGATATGCTCTTGTCTGTAAATAATATCTTCATACATGAGTTAATTTAAGCCACATTACATGTAACAACTACCTATAATACTACAGCTCAGAATTACATGAAACTCTGAAAATTTTATCAGTTATCATCATTATTATCACTGTTGTCTTCATGTATTGCACTCCTCTCTGTGAATTATCTAAATAACTAAAGATATAAATTGTTAAAGAACTATTGAAAGAAGCACTTTATTAAACAACAAATTATATTTTTAAGTGCTATTATTGGAAGTATAACAAAGAAGCACAATGGACCATAAATGAAATATGTGTTTGAATTAAGTGAAACTCTAAATTAAATGCTATCAGTTATCTTCATTATTATCTCAGTTGTCTTAATTTATCATACTCCTCTTTGTAAATTACCTAAATAACTAAAGATGTAAATTGTTAAATAACTATTGTAAAAAGGGCTTTATTATACAACAAATTACATTCTTTAAGTGTTACTATTGGAAGAATACCAAAGAGACACAATGGACCATAAATAAATAAAATAAAACTTATGCACATAAATGCATATTTACACTAGACTGGATTATGAATAGTCTACAAACCCAGAATTGCTTACATTATCTGTTTACTTACCTGTGATAAATTTAAAGTTAATGATGTACAAATGCCTACATGCATATTAATTATGTATGAATAAAAACTTCTCATAATTCAACTGAAAATGAATCTTCACATGGACTAGAAGAAACTTTATTAGAAGTTCTTGCAAATGAATTGTTGTTAAATAAAATTGTTAAGTAAAATTTTAGTTATCCAGTAGTTCATGTTGCATCACTTGTTATTCATGGCACTTTTTCATGAGAATCTCATGTCTCCTGAGTTATGTCTGGTATAACTAGAACTAGGTAAGTCATGTTGTAGTGAGATGGAACACTAGTGGTGTTGTTTGGGAAACCAAACTCAGAAATTTCTAGATGCTTCCAGTCTCTATGGTGCTACATCCTTTGATGAGCAGGAAATATTGTTGTAGGGGGGTGACAACTTATTGGGGAAAGCCAATTGATGGTTCCTTACTGTATCATGCTCATCAGGAAATTGTTACAACCAAGGTAATAAAGAGGTTGTATGTGGTCCGGTTACATTTGTTGCCCTACTGTGAGGCCTGATCTACCTAGGCTACCCATAGGCATAAAGCAGCTAGAAATGAGTAATAAATAAAAAAATGGAAAAGGCATAAGCAAATCATGATTTTGTGATGTGAGTAGTGCATATGATGCAGTGATGTGATTTATTCAAAAAGGGTGGAAAAATAAAATTTTAAGAGTAAATAAAAATGAATGGCATAAATGATGAATAGGCATAACAAAGACTGAGAGTTAAATCATGGTGTGGATAGAGAGAGAAGCTTATAAAAATTGAAGTAAAAAGTACAAATAAAATAAAAAAAATATTGATGATAACCCAACCAAAAACAAAAAATGTTGAAATACAGAAAGTAAATAAAATCTTCCTGAGGAAAGTGATAAACAATAAGTCAAAGCAGATGATCAAAAACAGTCACAGAAAACAGGAGAGATGTCCATGATAACCCAAGTAATGGAAATGAAAAAAGAAAATAACAAGAAAAGAGAGGATCAGAACGAAGACAACAAGAGAAGAAGACTACAAGAAATAAGAGGGTGATAAAAAGAACATAAAGAACAGAGAGAAGAAGACAACAAGAAAAAAGAGGAACAGAAACAAGAAGACAACAAGAAAAAAGACAAACAGAGAGAAGAAGACAACAAGAAAAGTGAGGAAGATAAAAAATAACATAGAGAAGAAGACAAAAGAGAATTTAAATAACAAATCAGAGAAATAACTGAAAACCGAATGAAAAGTTTAACCAGTTAATAAAAGAAATGACTAACAAAATATTAAAAATTAAAAAGTGATGGAGGAAGTAAAAGGCTCACTCATAGAGCAAGAAGTCAAAATGACCCAGCTATGTGAGGCCATTGATACAAAAATAATAAGAATCCAATAATCCATGAAGGAGAAGGTGGATATATTGACCACCCAGATGAAAGAGATAGATATAAAAAATAGCAATATATTGCGTAAACAAGGAAAAACAGAAACAGTACCAAAGGAATGTCAAAAAGAGAATTATCAAACTAGTCATGAAATCCCTATAACCAACCTAGATGTCTGGAATTGTAAATCAATTTTTAAAAATCAGAACTTTTTCTGGAAGCTGTAATGAAGCACCTATAGAATATGTAAAAAATCTGGAAAGGTACTTGAGCATTAATGTTTTAACAGAATAGAAATCATTGGCAATTGTATGTAGTCATCTCCAAGGTGCAGCATAAGTATAGTGGGATTTACTGTTCACCCGACCTACAAGTTTTGATGATTTTAAAGTAGCACTAATGAGCTATTACTGGAGTGATGATTATCAGGAAGGGATTAAATATAAGGTGTCCCAGAAGAAATGTCTACCTGGAGAGCCCTATACACCCTTCTTTAGAAGACAGGTGGCCAGGTTAAGAGTCTTGACATATGACCCCCTATCTGCACTCAAAATTATTAGAATGATACAGCACAGCTTCCCAAGTTATGTAGAAAGAATGCTAATTGGGACTGATAATTGATCTATTGAGCAGGTTGTGAACTATTAACAACCTATGATAGTTGTGGTGCATCAGCAACCAAGGGAGGAGGAGCAAAGCAACCACAAAACAAACCTTACTATAGAAGAGATAATAGGCCTAGAATATGAGCCATAAGATACAAAAGGATAATGTTTCCATGAAAATATAGCAACTATGACCCACCATCATGGTATCATCACCAAAGAAATGGGATATGACCATAGAAAAGGCAAAGAAGATATTCAACACGCAACATGCATAGCCCATACCAAACCCAGGTGATAAAAATATGAAATAGTGATGATAACCTGCAAAGAAGTGTTGGTAGAACCATGGAACTACAGACACAGGGACAAGAGGGAAGCACTATGATGATGTCTGGCCGGACAAATGTCCAAAGATGGAACAAGAAACTGATCCCAAAAGACTAAATTATGACAGGTTAAACAGGGAAAGACCTCGATAAATGATACATGGCCTAGGAGTCCTAGCAATAAGCTGAGGAATCAAGAGAAAACTAATAGCAAATGCTTAACGGCTAATATGATTTGTGATTGGGAAGAGAAAATTCCTTAATCCAATATGGAACAATGCCCCAAAATTAAGATAATGCTGGAGGGGAATATTGTGGAAACTTTGTTGGATTCAGGGAGTCAGGTGTCTGTGATCTATGAAGAGTTGTATGGCTAAATGACAATGTTAAATCCTGACATTCAAACACTACCAATCAAAGCAACTCAAGTCACCTTGGCCAATAATAGGAAAGCTCAGGTGGAATCCAAACAGATATGGATTCAAATGTGGATAGGAAAAACCCAGCTTAATCATGCCTTTTTATTAATTAAGGAACTAATACATGAAGCTTTGGTGGGATCAGATATAATGCACTGAATTCAGTGCATGTTGAACTTTTAAAAGTGTCAAGTCATTTGTGGAGGTGAAGTAATATTTTTTACCCTGCAAAAAACTCATCATTCAATGGAAATGGGTAGTGTCCAGAAAGATCCACCATTGAAAATGATTGAATCAAAGATTCATGAATCTTCACTGATAAAAGATAGGTGGGAGCAGATAGAAAAGCTGCTAAAAATGACAAGATATTGTCTCAGAAGTACTAAGGATTATTCAAGGGTGTGAACATTGAATAAAGATGACAGATGAGCTGCCATGCAAGTTCCGGTCATATCCTGTATCCCATCAGTATAAACCAGAAGTGAAAAATCAACTGACTGAAATGATAGGATGGGGAATCATTTCTACATGTTATTCCCCTTTTAACAATCAATTAGTAGACATAAAAAGTATGGTATTGTCCATTTATGCTTGAATGCATATCAAATGAATAGAATAACAGTGCCAGATCATAATATACCATCTCCAATTTATGAGTTACTAATAAAATTTCAAAAGAAAAATATATTTACCACCCTTGACCTTACATTCAGCTACTGGCAAATTAAGCTGCATCCAGAAAATAGGAGTTATATGGCATTTCGGTATATTTATATCAATTTAACAGGATGCCCATCAGGTTGAAAAACAGTAGATCTGGCCTTCTGAAGTGTCTAGACAGATTGTTGACAGATGAAATCAAGCAAGTTATAACAATGTATGTTGATGATGTGCTCATTGCATTGGAAAATTTAGAACACATCCAACATTTTCAACTTTTTTTAAAGAGTGCAAAAAAGGGAATAAAAATTAACATAAAAAGAGTACCTTCCTAGTAGGGAAGTAAAATTTTTGGGCCACATCCTCAACAATCAGGGAATTAGACTGCAGTATGAAAAGATACACACTATTCAAGAGATTCCAAGGCTCAACACAAAGAAGCAAATTATTTCCTTCCTTAGGCTTTGCAACTTTTATAATAAGTTTTATAAAGATTTTGCTTTCGATATGGAACCCTTATTTCAGTTAATAAGGAAGGACACACCATGGAAATGGACCAGTGAACAAGAAGAGAACTTTGAATCAATTAAGAAGTTTCTGGATCAAGTAAAGTTAACTTACCCAGACTTTAGTCAGTCATTTTATCTTCAAACAGATAGCAGCAGTTATGGCCTGGGAGCTACCCTGTTCCAAGTTCATGGAGATAATCAACCAAGAGTTTTATGTTTTTTAGCTCATTATTAAAAGGCCCAGAGTTGAATTATACTGTGACAGAGAAGGAGTTATACGAGCCTTCCAGAAGTTTCACCAATTTTTTTCAGGGTCACAAGTGGTCCTTATTACAGTCCACAAAAGTTTAGAATTCCTGAACCAGTCACTTAACCAATAACCATTTTGTGAAGTGGAGCCTGTTGCTTCAGGAATTCAATTATACAGTTCAATATTGTAAAGGGTCAGACAACATAGTTGCATATGCATTGTGCCAAAACCCTATTAAGATGGAACAACATTTATGTGCAGATAGTGTGTGCATCATGGCAGCAGGTCTAATCAGTAGAGAAGATGCTGAAACCAGTTTACACCAGCTGGAAAATCATCAAAAGGATGATGCATATTGTAGAAAAGTGTTTGAAAAAATTTAAAAGCAGAAAAGGAGTCTGAATCAGGAAGCTAACACAGTTGAAGAACAGTGGAAAGAATATGCAGTCAGAAAAAAGGTTTTGCAATATTGCATCAGTACCTCCACTAATCAGTGGTGAATTGTAGTGCATTTAAACATGCACAATCCACTTATTATATACACCCATAGATTATATGGACATTATGGTCCAGAAAAGAATTACCACATGTTATGAAATTGTTCTATTGGCCAAAGCAATACTAATATGTAGTGTCATTAATAAAAGGGTGTGAAATTTGCCAAAGAACCAAGTCACTGGATAAATCTTACTCAGGGTCCTGGAAACCAATTCTTGCAAGGGAGCCTAATGAAATTAAACAGTAGATTACTATTGCCCTTGACCCCATTTTGTCAGATGAAGTATTTGATGGTTGGATATGACATATTCACCAAATGGGTAGTTGCATATCCCATAACTCAGGCTAATGCTTTGAACACTATAAAAGTGATACAAAACTGACATTTTAGCAATGAGAAAACCACAAATAAACATCTCTGATCATGGCACCCTGTTTGTCTCTACTGAATGAAAAAAATGGATTGACAAGAAGAATATAAAACATATACTGACATCATAGTATTCATAACCCTCAATCCAACCCATATGAATGTGTAATGTGAGAGCTGGGTCAGTTATTCAGAGTATACTTGAGTACAAATCGATGTGAATGGGTTGAACAGGTTCAATGAGTTATCACCTTTTTAACTGGACACTGAATCTGTCAACAGGTTTTGCACCTGGGCAACTTTCATTATGGGAAATCAATACCCATGCTTTATCATACAAAAATTCCAATAGTACCAGATATTATTGATAAGAAAAAGAATCAATAAAAGGCTTTTCAACTGTTAAGAAAGAGTAGTGAGATAAGGAAAAAGAAATATGTGAGCTCATCCTATTCCTTTCAAGTTGGAGATTGAGTGATAGTTTGTGTATGTCCATTAAGTCATCCTGAATGAAACATATATAAGAAGTTTCAGGATATTTATGAAGGCCCATATACAATAGTGAAGCAATATGGTAATAATGCATTCACAGTAGCAGAAGCAGGAAAAAAAGGAAAAATTCAATGCAAGGTTGTTATGACCTTTGATAGAGATATCTGATGGAAGAAGTTTGTGAGAGGGGTGTAGTAATGCATGAATTTGTGTTTTCAATGTAGGGATGGGTGGATGATTGAGCAGGGTTGCTTTGATGCATTGTGTTATGATGCTTTGAAGTATATACTAGGCACTATCCAGACTCAAATGTTGAGCTCCTAGAGTAGTCCAGTGGTGTGTATATATAGGCCTCATGAATTGGCCTTGGTCTCATGAATAGACCAAATGAATAAGCCCTAAGACTTACAGAAGGTGAGCAGGGTTGGCTCAGTGCCAATTTTTTCTGGTTTCCACTCTTAGTGTGATGATTTCTCTAGGTACAAAAGAGGTAAAGCTAAAAAATGAGATTTTTTGTGATGTCATTGGGCAGTGTGTACTGGTAGTTTGTGCTTGACCATCTGATTATTCTTGAATTGGAGGCTACAGTTCATGTATTCACTATTCTGGCACATCTTATCCATTTCATCTGCAAATCTAAAACCAGTAAAGAGTCAGTTTTGAGAAATGACGTGTATAGTATGTGGAATAAAATCATACGTTTAGGTGATTTCATCTTCAAATTTGGTGGTGGTATGAATCAGAATCTCTGTTTCATGGGTGTATGTATTCTAAAAGCTATTTTATCCTCTCACCTAAGAGAAAGGCAGATGTATATAAAGAAGTTGATTTTATATTTAAAAAAAAAAATAAAGCAAAAAGCTTATAAATTTAAAAGAAAATCATTATTTTCTATAATTGAGAAAAAAAGATAAACCTTCATTATTGATTTTATAATTTCAAATTATGATATAAATACATCTCTAAGTATTTACTTAAAGCTGGCATTTATTAAAAATAGTACATTTTAAATTTTGAAATGATGTTATACAAAATATAATATTTTCTTGAGGCAAATTTATCAAATTGAAAAACATGGCTTAATCCTTATGATTCCTCATTTTTCCCACTAAAAGTAGTGTCCAATCCTTAAAAAGAGAAGAGAACTCAGGCATAAATGAAAGCTGTGTAAGAAATCAGATATAGTGGGAAGTACTGTCAAATCAATCCAGAGATCAGGGTCAAAATAGTTGAGTTTGAAGTTCAGTGCAGATTTTTTTTTTAAAATTTAAGAACAATTAAAAAGTAAGAAAAGTGAAAGAGTTAAAAAGTTAATTTTATTTATCTAAGTGTTGCTAAAGTGTTTAACTGACCAGTGATTTTAGTAACCTTGGAATATAATATTTACAACCACATTGCTAATGATAAAAAAGAAAGTATTAATAAGGAAATCATAAGAATGGAAGTTTAATCATAATAGCTTCCTCTCTTTGTTCACACCCATGATTTTCCAAGATTCACCTGGGTGAACATCATAGAAAGTAAATAATGCCACTCAGCTTAAATAAAATGATCTCTTTTTGAATGTCATATTAATCTGAAGTGAAGGAACAAACTGGATAAAATGAAGGTAACAGTTTCGTGAAATAATCAATACTTATATGTGTTTATAAAAAAGTATTTTTAAATAAAATATGAATAATTATAGCTATGTGAAAATCTGTTTTATTGGTGGTAAATTATGAATATATAAATGTCTTTAATATCTATAATCAAAAGGCATATTTAATAAAGTAAATCATAAATGATTAACATTTTATATGCAGATACATCTGAATTAAAATAAAATAAAAAATGAATACTTATAACTATTTATATTACTGATATACAAATAAGTATACCTGGAAGAATTAGAAATGTTGAACTATTACATATAACTATAACTAACCAAATATAGTAACATGTTTATAACCCAGATAAAATTGGAAAATATTCAAAATGAATGTATTTATACAAAATGAATGTATTTAATAAATTTATACTATATTATGAATAAATTCAAACATTTAAATATGAATTATTATGTCAATAAAAGTTAATGGTTATATGTGCTGAAAGATTAAGAAAGTCATTTTTTTAAATTTTATTTATTATTTAAAAACTCTGAAAAAAGAAATATAAACATGGAATTAAAACATGTTATATATACAAGTTGAGATGTAAGAATATGGTAAAGATACATATAAACATGGAATTAAAACATGTTATATATACAAGTTGAGATGTAAGAATACCAAAACATGTGTCACGATTAAATGTACAATGATATACCTACAGTTATTGATGCATGTAGGTTCTATATATGTCTTATGAAATTGGAAATACCAAATATGCATTTGCAAAATGAATTGATATATGAACAGATGAAAATACATACTCTTATATTTTACCTGAATAACCAATGGAAATACATACTTATATTTTACCTGAATAACCAATGGATATCAATGTGCTTATATTGTTGATTCAAACCTGGATTTGGATAACCATGAATAAAAATATATATTTATTATGCTATGACTAGCTTAAAATTAACTGGTATAATAGAAATGCTCCTCTGTAAACAATATTTTCATACATGAGTTAATTTAAGTCACATTACATGTAACAATTACCTAAAAAACTACAGATCAGAATTAAGTGAAACTCTGAATTAAATAAAATGCTATCAGTTATCTTCATTGTTATCTCTGCTGTCTTTATGTATTGCCCTCCTCTCTGTGAATTAACTAAATAACAAAAGATGTAAAGTGTTAAAGAACTATTGAAAGAAAGACTTTATTATACAACAAATTACATTCTTTAAGCGCTATTATTGGAAGTATACCAAAGAAACACAATGGACCATAAATGAAATATGTGTTTGAATTAAGTGAAACTTTAAATTAAATGCTATCAGTCATCTTCATTATTATCTCTGTTGTTTTCATATATCATACTCCTCTCTGTGAATTAACTAAATAACTAAAGATGTAAATTGTTAAAGAACTATTGAAAGAAGGACTTTATTATACAACAAATTACATTCATTAAGTCTTCTTATTGGAAGAATACCAAATAGACACAATAGACAGTAAATGAATAAAATAATAAAACTTATGCACATAAATGTACATTTATACTTGATGGAATTATGAGTAGTCCATTGCTTACATTACCTGTTTACTTACATGTGATAAATTTAAAGTTAATGAAGTACAAATCTTTACATGCATATTGATTATGTATGAATAAAAACTTCTCATAATTGAACTGAAAATGAATCATCATATGGATATGAAGAAATTTTATTAGAAGGACTTGAAATGAATTGTTGTTAAATAAAATTGTTGTTTCTTAAAAATAATTTTAGTAATCCAGTTGTTCATGTTGCATCACTTGTTATTCATTGCACTTGTTCATGAGAATCTCATGCCTCCTGAGCTATGTCTGCCATAACTAGACCTAGGTAAGTCAGGTTGTAGTGAGTTGGAAGTTTAGTGGTGAAGTTAAAAACCAAATGTAGAAATTTCTAGATGTTTCCAGTCTCTATGGTGCTACATCGTCTGATGAGCAGGAAATATTTTTGTAAAGGGGGTGATGTCTGTATTGGGCAAAGCCAATCGATGGTTCCTTCCTGTAACATGCTCATCAGGACATTGTTACAACTGAAATAATAAAGGGGTGGTACGGGCTCTGGTTACAGTATATATCTATATATTGTACCCTTTTGATTAGATTCAAATGAATCCACTTAGTCAATTTAAAAAAAAGGATATATTTTAATTGGTATAACTACTGTGTAATGTTGGCAATATTTTAAAATTCTTTGTTAAAGTAAAAAAGAAAGTGTTGAATGCATAAAAACTATACTAATATATTAAAAATAATCAATTAAAGCTAAATAGTGTACTTTTGTTTGGTTGGGAAAACTGGCCATAGTAAAGTAATATATTAAAAATCTTTTGTAAATAAATTTTAAAAGCTAAATTTAAAGTAATGATTTAAAATTAAATAGTATATTATAAAATAAAAATTATACTTATTAGTTGTATTATAAAGTATTTTTTAAATGTAATATTTTGTGGGGACAGATGTGTTTGTTTTAATATTGTCAAACTTATTATTCTAAATTATACTATTATATTATTATTCTTTAATATAATATTTTTTTGCAATTAAACATTAATTTTGTTAGCAGACAACAATAAAAATTGTTACACATTGAGGTTTTAAAAGTCATGTGATACAAATATTCATACTTGTGTGCTTGCAAGTTATTCTAATAAAGTTTCAAAATTACTTTAGAATTGTACTATAAAATTGAAAAACATTTGTTGGCCACAAGATAAAGAAAAAAAATCAGCTGTTATAAAATATTTAATTAGGGTTTTTAAAAACAAATGTAGTTAATAAAATTAGATTTTTTAAAAATCGATACATTAAAAATAAATGTTGAATAAATTAATAAAATATTGTTTTTTCGAAATGTTGTTTAAAATTATTTAGTTGGTTTAAATAAAAGTATGAAATTAATTTAAACATAAATAATATAAAATGTATTATTTTAAAAGATGAATCATAAATTTTATTTTTAATTTTAATTGTGCAACTTGGTTATATGTAAATTAGGTCACCAGTTTAAGATCTAATAGCCAATTAAATCATCATTTCAATTTACTATAAAAGCAAATATTCACTTATTTAGGTATGCCTTAATAAGTCAAATTAGGTGCTTTAATAAGTCAATTCTGTGCTTTTAATAACTAAATAACTCTCTTAATGATTTATTAATTTAAAAATAGCAAAATATTGTATAGTGTAATAATTGGAATTATTTTTAAAAAGAGTATTAAAAAAATATAAGTTTATTATGTTAAAATCATGCATTGTTAAAGCAACAAATATTCCCTGCCAAATAGTCTATTGAAACTCAAACCAGCTGTATAGTTGCCAATGGAATTCATACCAGATATAAATATATATTTGAGGAATGCAAGAATGGAGGTAGAGATCCTAAATGAAAATATATTAATGGAGAAAAATGTCATTGTTTGTATTAATATCTTGGACATTGTTGAGAAAATTGGACATAAATGTGTGTCATAAATGTAGTTTAAATGCATTTTATCATGAGAAAAAATAGCAATATCTGAAAAAGCAAAGCTATATGGTAGACTTTAATTTTCAATATTTTGAAAATATAGTTTTAAAAGACTTGCAGAAAATGTTTTATAGGAAATATTCTTTTTAAAAGTTTATTAAAAACTTTTATTTAAAATGTTGGAGAGATAAAGATTGATAATACTGCAAATATATTTTATATGGCAAATTGTCACAATTAAAAAGGACCACATTTATTTAATAATATCAAAAAAGGATTTCAGAAAATTATTTTTTGGAAAAGAAATACCTGGGTAATTATAATTATCCTGACAAAAAAACTTTATGATAGCTTTATTAAATTGCTAAATATTAATTTTAATAGAATAATTTTAATGTATAATTTCTGTATGAATATGCCTGAATCCATATAGCCATGACAGATTAATCAAAAGCCCAATGCAGCATCCTGTAAAACAGGGAAACTCCAGAGGATTATTTTTTAACTTTCTAAATTGATATCACCCTTAATAAGCATTATCCTGAAAAATATAAACAAAGGACTATATTTTTTATGAACTTTCAACCAAGGATTAATGCTTATTTTCATAAGTAACTTCAGATTTAAATGTTGACTTCACATCATTTATTTTTCATTTCATTTTTTTATCATTTGTGAATAGACTGCATCAGGGGAGAAAACTAGTGTTAGACAGGGGTTGTCCTAGCATTGAATGTCAGGGAGCAGGAGTCTATAAGGATCTATAAAGAACATATTTTTTTTAATTTACTTTATAATCAATTGGAGTTTTACATAAATATGGTTTTAATTATTTTTATGTACTAATAATATTATTAAGTTTTTTTATTATTGTAGGCAGAAAAATAAACATACAAAATATATAAAAATATAATATAATAATTGTCATACAGAATATTTAATTCTGTGTAAAGTTTTTATAATTATCTTTTTGAGTATGATAGTTTTGCTGAGTAAATGCTAATATTATTTAATATTTTTATGAAATGTGGACCAGAAAATATCTAAAAGTGACCAACTAGCAATATGTCACTGTGGATAAAATTTATAAAATATTTATTTTACCTGATGTATTTTTTTAGATTGCTTGGAATATGTTATAGTATTATTATATGACCGTATGAGTATATGTGCTTGCATTAAATACACATAGAACTTATTATTATTATTCTAAAAATAAGAGCTAGATTTTTTTTAAAAAAAGATATGCATACTTTTATTTTACTAATGTAATATGATTTAACAAATATATATAATTTATATGATTTTTTAGTAAAGAAATACTATTATTTTTAATGTTTTAAAGTATTTATTTAATACATTGATAGAAAATCATTTGTATTTCTATTGATGAATTTTGAAAGTGAAATTACCTTTTCTTGTTAAATAGCTCTAGATTGTTGAAATTGTACATGAATCTTATTTCTTGTTTTAAAATAATGTTTGATCATTTATGGTGATGGAGATCCATAAATCTATTATAAAATTTCAAAGTGGTAGTGTCCTTGGGAGTATAAACAGAAACCAAAAGGATTCTTGTATGTAGGATTTATGAGAAATAGAAAGTATTTTTTTTTATTTTAGTAGATTATGCAGGTACACATAATGAAGCTCTGTGACATGTATATTTTCCATGTGCAGTGTCTTTCTTTGTATTGAGTATTTTAATGTTGCAAGGAGCTCAACAAATACCTGGATATTATTTTATAGTAGAGGTTATTAGACAGAGAAGTTGTGCCTCTTTTTTTTATATGCACTATTGCCATGTTGATTATTGTATAAGTTTAGACTATTGAGTCAATACTTTAGTTTGTTCTTCATCCTACGCATTGAATTGCTATCATAATTTCAAAAGTTCTTGTATAGTAGAGAACTGTATTTATGAAGGAGAATAATAAATAATTTTGTGAATTGTAGAATCTTTAATTTTGAAAAAGGATAAGATAGTTTTTTTGTTGTTGTTGTTTAGGTTTATGATGATATCAAATACAAATGAGATTGAAAGTAAACTCAAACTATAAGGATAAAGAATCATAATAATTTTTGTACTTCATTAAACTATTTTTTTTAAAAAAAATAGATAAGTGATAATAAGTTATTCATGAGATTTTTTTGAATATTTTAATCATACATGTAATGCATATTTTTGAAGAGTAATACATGCAGAGAAACTACATAAAATAACACAAGTAATTATATTTTGTAAATATTATTTTATGTTTAGAACTCGTATTTACACACACATAGTAATTTTTTACTAAAGTAATGCCAAGCAAGGTGTATAAAAAGTCTGTTAATCATATTATTTATTTAAGTGCATTCATTTATTATTTAATGAACCAGAATAAATATTTTTTTAAACAATGTCAGCACTATCATAATAAAAGTTGTTTAATTAATTGAATATGAAATATATGAACATACAGTGAAAATGAGTGCTACTTCATTAGTTTATGTTTTTAATATTTTGTGTATGCGTACGGAAAAAATCTTAATACATGTCAATTGGGAGATATTATATTAATCTATAATTTATACATTATTATTATTATTATTATTATTATTATTATTATTATTATTATTATTATTATTATTATTATTATTATTATTATTATTATTATTATTATTATTATTATTATTATTATTATTATTATTATTATTATTATTATTATTATTATTATTATTATTATGATGATGATGATTATTATGATTGGGGGGGGGGGGGGGGGGGGGGGGGGGGGGGGGGGGTATGTTTCAAAGACACTTTATTAACTCAAAGAATCTTTACATTGTTTGCATGTTTTACATTGTTTTACATTGAATTATTTGGCATTATTACATATATCAAGTTGCTCCAGAAATGGATGTTTCAACTGAAAGGCATTGTCTATTATTAATTAGTTCATTTAGTTGTGAGAGTTCTATTTCAATTGAAAATATAGTCCATTTTTCTTTATGTAAGTGTGCAGTTTCTTGAATTTCTTCTGATTAAATAGATCTAAGTGAGAAGATACTTATTTGTCTTTATGCTAGTGTGCAATTTCTTTTAATTATAAACCATTGCAATTGTATTTGGTCCAATTTTAATTGATGGATCATTAATTATTGCATATGTCACTATAGTTCAATTTTAATGTCTCTCTCTCTCTCTCTTTTTAATTAAATTGATAAAAAAGTTGTGAATTTCACTGATATTAGTTTAACTGAATGTGTGATATACATACAACATTGATGGCTGTTTTAACAGAGACCAAGTTGCTGCATATAAAAGCAGACAGGTTATTAACCTGTCTCTATTTTGAATGCATGCAAATTTGTTTTTAAATATAGATGGGAGGCATCTACTATTTTTTCCAATGAAGAAAGTGCATATGGTGCACCAGAATGCATGTAAGATGAACATGGCCACTAATGCTGGGTATTGATCTCTTCCAGTAAGCACCAAGTATTTGATTGATAATAATACCAGGCTTTCTTTATGCATTACACACAATCAGGATATCAGGCTTTCTGTATGCATTACACACAATCTGTTGCATTTGGTTTTATGCCACACACTGGTATATAAGGTGGTGTATTGTCACTTCTGCTCAGTAACACAGTCCCCAGAAGGAATCAATGGATAGATATAATCTCTTATGATATAGAAATTGTGTTGTTGGCATGGCAACGACATTCATTTTGATTATGAATTCAAAATATTTGGGCTCAAGTGCCCATTTTTTTAATTCCTTGAGCAATTTCTTGTTGTTAATTTTTAACATAGGAGGGGAAGCACTCACATAAATTTGAGTGTCAACTAAATCATAGATTTCCCCAGAATGAATATTTATTTAGAAACTGATCCATATTATGTACAGTGATTTTGTATTGATATATAATGGTAGCAAAGAATAATCTTTTTGATGGTGGCCTATCTGTTGGAGTAACCTCAACCAAGTGTTTAAGTTTAGGAAATATTGCAATTGTGGTGACTATTAGGCTTCTCAGCTTTTGCAAATGGAAGATGTTAATGCTATGCAAGCCAAGGGCATCTTTGATAAGGGATTTGTTGAGTTTTTTAGATGAGATTGCTACAGTTTTTAGGACCAGTGTTGCTTATTATATATGGTTTTAATTTTTGCTATAAATGCTTTGGAGAAAAAAACAACTGGAACATAAACTATTTTTGTTGTAATAAGCTGATTAATTAGCTGTACTTTTGCATATAGTGACATATATGTTTCGGATAAAGTGTCTACTATTCTTTCAGCTTCTTCCTTCAGCCTATTTTGAATGTGACCTCTCATTCCCATGATTTTCAAATGAAATGGGAACCCAAGGAAAGGGATGGGCTTAGAGTGGTCGTTTGATGTACATTGTTTTCCAGTGGATAGTTTCCAAGCTTTAGTTTTTCTTGGATTAAATTTAATTTGTATTTTTCTGAATATTTTTGCAGCTTCTTTTGCAGTTGTGGTATTTGTTTTTTGGATGTCAGGAAGACATTGCCATCATCCATGTATTCAAGGCATGCAGTTTGTGGTGCTGTGCCAGGTATATCAATTCCACCAAAAGGCTGCTGTATGCTATTAATGAGGGGATTAATGTATAATATAAACAGCAATGAGCTAAGAGAGGACCTTAGGGATATTGACTGAGTTGGGGTGAATGATGGGGATTTTTTTCTATTTAGTGTTACATAAATATTTCTATTTAAAAGTAGGTTAGCTATTAGGTATAGATGTGTTCTAGGGATTTGAGTGTTTTCAAGAATTTCTAAGAGTGTAGATATGTTTGCTGAATCAAAGACAACCTCAATATCAAGCTGCATCTATGGGAGCATATTTTTTTCTCTGCTTGACTGTTGGTAGAATTGCTTTAAATTTCAAAGCCACTTCTGTTG
Source organism: Epiperipatus broadwayi (assembly GCA_028023455.1). Classification (NCBI taxonomy): domain Eukaryota; kingdom Metazoa; phylum Onychophora; class Udeonychophora; order Euonychophora; family Peripatidae; genus Epiperipatus; species Epiperipatus broadwayi. The sequence continues at coordinate 43,786 of JAQFVV010007281.1, read as the reverse complement.
TTGAAGAGCCTTTCTTTGCATACTGTGCTTCAGAAATGAGTGGAAGTAGATATGGTTCAATTTTATCTTTAATGATTTTTTCAATGATCTTGATCGGTAATGGACCCATAGATATTGGTCTAAAGTCAGGAGTTAGTGAAATGATTGTTATCTTTTTATTATATGACACTATGTCAAGTGTGTAGACCCCCTCAATGGGCATGATTTGCCATGCCAAATAGTTAGTTAAACAACCTAAATAATTTGCTGTAAAATTGCTCAGATGTTTTAATGTAAATAACAAGATTCCAGGACTTCCTGAGGGATAAGCATCTGGAATACTATTGAGTTTAGCTATGAAAAGATTTGTAGCAAATGGGGTTTCAGAATCAGGATTGCCAAACCTATCACATGTGATTGTAGGTGATTCTTGTGTTTTTATCTTTTTTTTCTTTTTGAAAAATTCAAAGATGGCATAATCATATTTTGGCCTGCATATGTTGCATTATCTACCTGTATTGCCTACACATCATTATATTTGTCTTGTTTCCAGGCACCCACTTTATGTAATCTCCGGTCCAAGTATGAGGTTTGAGAAGGCATGTTTTACTTTTTTTTATTTTTAAATAACTTTTAAGTGCATCACAAGCATAATTGTATGTGTGTATATGTTTAAATATGTACTGTTGTGTGTAGTGTGATGGGTTGATCCTTATTATTTGCTGATGTAATTGGTTTTCCAAAAACAGAAGTTTTGATGGTGGAAGTTGCTTCATGGCTAAATGTTTGATGTTAAATGACAGTATTCCAATAAATGCAAAATATTTCTGTACTGGGTCAAGGTTCATATCTTTAATTTTATTTAGCATTATATAAGTCTCAGATATAATGAATTCCTTGGTTCCTGTAGGGAATAGAACTTGTATTGTTTTGTGAGTGGATGTGTTGATGTTTGGATATGATCACAATTGATTGTAATTATTTGCACTGAATGATCTGAGGAGGCTGCGGGAGTTAATTTGATTGTAATTACGTGATAGAGCATTGGGCAATAAAAACTAAGATCAATTAGTGAAGAGAAGTGACCATTGTGAAAAGATATGGCATCATGTAGTAAAAAACCTTGGCCACTTACTTATGGTGTGTCTATTTTATAAAGCCAACATGTGTGAAGTCTTGGTATGTTGTATTAAAATCTCGAATTAATACAGTTGGATTTGCTGTGATAGCTAGTCTTAAATTTATGTTTTGCATTTTTTGTGTCTATCTTGTTTTGGAAAAGCATGTAGACAATAATTATATTAATTGTTATGTTTTTTATGACTAAACGTTCCAATAATTAAGTTCATATCTATGTGAATAATTTTAAATGTTATGAAGGGTGAATTTCTGGCAATTAGGAGACCAGTTCCAGCTGAGGGAGAGGGAGAGTCCATTGAGCATGCACAGAATCCCTCTCCAGACAATTGTTTAGCAGGGTCAGTATGAGATCCAGAAAACATTTTGGTCTCAAGCAAACCCATTATATGTGGTCATATATCTTTGATCCAGTATCTTAGTTTGTTAATTTTTGTGGTCAAATTTAAACCTCTAACATTGATTGCTGCAATCTTAATTTTCATTAAGGTTGTGTATATGTTCACCCTCAGAATTCAGCTTGCTATTGATGGTTGCTCCCAAGCATCTTCATATTGTGCTTCGTCTGTTGGTTCCATTGTTTCAGATGTGTAACCAGTGTAACTGTGGATGTATTCTAGTGTTTTTTTTGTTTTTGGGGTCCTCTGCTTCTTTTTGGTGGGTGGCCTGGGTTTCTTCTCTGGACTATATTGGCTTCAAAAATTTGGGGTAATTTGGGGTGATGGCTTGCATGATCTTTGTTGCAGTTTTATTTTTTGCTCTTGCTGTCTGTGTTGATATAGATATATTTTCAATATTACTGTTTAATGAGGTTTTTTGGTCTTTCGATGATTTTCTCTTATCAATGTTTTTATTGATTTGAATTACATTTGCGGAAGTTGTTTCTGATGTGTCCTCCTGAGTCTTTTGCTTTATTACTTCTTTCTTGCCTGGGGTTTAAAACTTAATTGAAATGTCTGAAACATCAGCTGCTTTTGATGTATGATCAGTTCTTTTGTTATTGAGTTGTGTACGTGTTAATATTTTTTGATTATTGTTGTCCAAGTTCTTTGTTTGCTTAATAGCCTCTTGAGCTTGGCTTTGTTGATCTTCCATGTTTGGTTGGCTTTCGTGATTTTTTTGTGTTGCAGATGATTGCTAGGTGCCCATGCTCTCCACAAGCAAAACATTTTGGTAATAATGTTTTTATATATATGGTGAGTATGGCGTCTTGGTCCACTATCTGGGTCAGGATATCTTCCAGGTTTATGTTGTTTTCTAGCTTTATTTTAAATTGAAAATTGTTGCTGAAAACTGGGATAGGGGTGCCTGCTAAATACATTTGTTTAATATATATATAGCTTTCCAGAATGGATTCATCAGTTTCTGAAACTCCTGGATATTGTAACCAAAATAAGCATTTCTTTATTATTCGAGTACAATAATATATATATATACATAGCTACGTAATGTTTTAATTTGATTTTGAAATATTGACCATTGGTGTTCATCAAAGAATTGAATAGCAATGTAACGTGACTTGGGATGTTCTCCAATACTAGAAATTGTATCCCATATTGATTTTTTAGTCAACTCTTCATATAAGAGCTCTCTGAAGAATTTGTATAGAGATAAGTTGTTATCTGGGACAGCTAATTCTATTGATTTAGAAGAAATTTTTTTTTAATGTTTGTAAAAAAGTTTTTTAGGGATTGTACTGTTGAAATTAACATGGGGGGGGGGGCATTATTATTTTCCGTTAGATGTAAATTATTTATTTCAGCCTGATTCAGTTTTCTAAATCCAGCAGTCTGTGACAGTGCAAAAGTTTTTTCAGTCACTATGTCTGCTCATTTATTTCTGCAACTTTCGCATAACTTTTTGCGCTAGTGATAGAAATCCTTCTATTGCCATTTGAGTTGTTGCAAACTTTTTCTCCGTTTTTCTGATATGATGCAATGTTGTTTAAGATTTTTGATTGATTTTATGTTAGGTCCAAGTGAAAAAAAAACATAATCATTTTTTTCTCATTTTTTCTTGAGACTCCTCTAGTATATACAGTTTCTCTAGTTTTTAGATTGACCATCCATTTATATTACCATTTATTCTTTAGACTTCTTTACTTTACCTAGCTTTTTAATTTGAATATCATATTTATGATCTAGCTTTTTAATAGTAATAAAAAAGATGACGAATATAATAGAGAGTCACACTCTGGACCTTATCCAAATATTTAAGTTCTTTAATTCCCTCCATTTTTAGCCAAATAAATATATTACAAAATAACCCAAACTAGTTTCTTATTGATTTCATATGTCTAAATAAAACAAAATTACATTTATAACTAACTGTTACAACTTATAATTACGTATTGAATAGCTTTTTGTTATTTTGAGTAATTACCTTAATATCTGGACTCCAAGCAAAATAGTAGTCATATATATATATATATATATATATATATATATATATATATATATATTTAATATATATATATATATATATATATATTAAATAAATAAATAATTAAACAAGGCAATAATAAAAAGAAGAAAATATATTAATGAAATTGTCTCATCATTAAAATAATATGGTTGTTATTATTACAAGAAAATCACTTAAATATTTTTTAAAAACAGATATAGCATTGAAAAGTAAGTAATAAATATTTGGCATTTTACTATTGAAATTTGACTGTGGTAGAGTACAAGTCACATAATTTAGTCAATGTTTGATTGGAATAATTGTAATATCAATATTCCTGCAATTGACATATACAAAAGTATTTAAAAGAAATAAATTGGTATTGTACCGGTCAAAATAGTATGCTCACTTAACAAGATTCAAATCCTAAGCAAAAGTACCTTGAATCCGATCATGCTCGAGATACACAGGTCTGGAGCAGTCCTGAATTCTAACCTATTTGCCTATTCTTCGAATCTCTGATCCAATGAACAACAATTCTGATGACACAGTAAAATTATTTTAAATCCGTGCCCAAAAGCAAAGTGGTAGAGCATAAGATCAGACTGATGATGATGATCGAGGTCGGAGTAGCCCAGGAATTACATTTATTATACTTATTTATTAATGCTAAGCTCTTAGCCAGCGAAAATAATTCTAAATATTAACTAGAAACTAATAATTCAAAACAAACCAGGATTTACATGAAAATATATATATTTAATAAATGTAGAAAACGTATATATATGTTACAAAATTGTTTCACGCTTGGAGTGATCTTATACATTCTGAAAACTTGGGATTTGTTTTATAAAATCCCCATTACATCAATTATTTAATAAATACCATTTTATAGAATGTGTTATAAGTTGTGTGGGGTTAACATGCCAATTTACAAGGGTTTACAAATAAAATGTTGTGGATGTACAAAATAATCTACAAAATCGGAACAGATTCGGATTACAGAAAGATACACGATAATTTAACATTAATCATTTTGACAAATAAATATAAATGTACGGTCTCAATCATTTATTTACAATCTTAAAATCATTACATATGTTTGATAGGCATTGTTTGGACATAGTTTCTCTAGAATAAGTATACATAAGAAACAAACAATGCACAATATTTACGAGAATAAATTATACAAATTGATTTACATCTCTGGGAATCGATAAAACTTTTTTTTTAACGAAAGCAGTTTTAAGATCAACATCCTGAACGTATTTTACGAAATGAATCATTATCTTTAACACATCATTGCGACTTACCAAGGTTAGATGGACGGATGATCAAATTTAAGAGCAAATTAACGGTACTAGCATACAATAACCAAATAAGGCCTCATGGCGATTGGATATTTTATCATTTAAAAGAATAATTGAGTCGAAATTAGATTTGATATGTCCGCGCATTCTGGCGAAGCGATATCGAAGTAGAGGCTGAGTTTGAGACCTCAGATAATTATGTACTGCCATCCGCAGCACATAATCCTCTTAAACCATACATTCTCCAGAGAGTAGTGTCTCTGTGGTACGAACGATTTTGAAAAGTAGGGCGGGAGCTTCATGCTTTTGACGTCCCGAATAATAAAACGATCAAGAAATGGAAAGATAAAATATCAGAATAAAAGAAAATGTATGCCAGCAACGTTTATATAATTTTCTAATATAATTTAAAGTTTGGAAATGGTCTAAAGTCTCGTGCAATAATCTGTTTTCGCCTCTGAGTCATTTAACTAATCATAATGAATAATAACGCTTCTATTTATAATATTATTAAACTAACAACATTTATATTTAAAGAATCGATTGCCAAATACATATTAACTGATAGAATTTGCCCTTCAGGCACCAGCAAAAAAAAAAGGAATGGATTAATTATATGAAGGTTCACGATCTTTTTAAAATAGAAATTTAAAGCAAAATTCATCCACAGTGACAGTTTTTAATTTACTTTAAGAATAATGAATTTAAAATGAAACCAAATTCGCGAGCAATTTCTATTTAATATAAACAAAACTTTATTGATAAATTTTAAATAAAGCCCACCCTTTTTCCAAGTAAAACAATTACTTTCCCCCTAACTCATGAATTTAGCGATTTTGGCACATTAAAGAAAATAAATTATATCCATACATTAAACAAAATACATGAAACCTTAATGGAATCACACACATTTATATATATATAATTTAATTAAGCGTGAAAGGTAAGTTAAAATACATGATATTAATAAAAGATTACTGAGAGAGAGTGTTTAAAAGCAAAATTAGCAGAAGCTTATAAAACAATATATAAATTAAGATATGAAGGTTGAACTATAGATTACAAAAGTATTGACTTATAAAGGCAGTTCTACATTAAAAGCTTACCTAAGGAAAAAAACAGCATAGCAGCATCATTAGCAATCAGCAGTCAGAAGCAATCATATTGTATGGTCAGCTGGATGGGACATGGCAATTGGCAGGCAGACAGTTCTCTGAGAGAAGAAGAGACAGGTGCTAGATTCCACTACTCACACTTCATCGCACAGAACTTGTGTTGGCTTCTTAAAAGTAATTAACTCAACTGACTAAAAACTCTCCTGAACTTAACTAAAAACTGAAAATAAACTCACTCCCTTTGTTCGATGGTTCCTTTTATAACATTTTAATACCGCCCAGAATGCAATTTCATATACCAACCTTATCTCTGTAATTCCTTTAAAAACAGCATTTAATTAGCAAAATATTTTCAACAAGATAAGGCTTGAAATACCATTTTTAGCTATTTTAAATCATTCGACAACAACTGATAAACGATTTGTTTTCGATTTTAATTAAGATTTATAATTCTAATTAAAGGCAACAAGCTGAATTCAAATCATTTGACAACAACTGATAAACGATTTGTTTTTCGATTTTAATTAAGATTTATGAATTTTAATTATAGACCATGATCTGACTAGTGATAAAGATAATTTCAGTATTTCAAGCCTTCCCCATTTTTCTTTGTTGTTACATTAAATACACACAGATATAAAAATAATTACAAATATATAAGCAAAGGTATTTTCATAGCAATAAAATTATTGCTTTAGTCATAATATATATACACATCATTCAAACTACTGTTTCATTTTTACTAAACAAAATTAATTTTACTCATCTTTAGAATGATTCAGCATACAGTGTGTGAGTGAATAGCATATATTTATAGCAAGGTCTAAATTGCGGATCCCTAGGAGGTTAGTCTAGAAGGTGAAACATGAAGCATCAATGATGATTATACATCGATTGCTTCAGTATTAACAATCTAAAAACGTATATTACTAATTAATCAGACCCCATTGTTTTGGCCAAGATTTAACAACTATAGCACAAATAAGCTACTTAATCAATCAGAATGATACTTTCAGTCAAAACGCAAGTACAACTAAAGCATACAGATAAATCATCTAATAAATAGTGCCATTGCATTGGAAGGGTTAAAAATCATACACCAATTCAATGTTTGAGGCCAACTTGTTGCTGCAAAAAGAAACGATTTGTAATTATAGATAGCTCAGCCAAACAAAGACAGAATCACCAAAACAATGTCAAACAAGGTGGGTACCATAATAACTATGAATTTTAGCATGAGAATGAGTTCTTTTGCAGACAAAATATATTACAGGAAAATGTAAACAATAAAATCCCAGGTATTTATTTTATCTAAATCTCAGCTTCTTATTCTGTCCAAATCTCAGTTTTTTATCTTTATTCAACATAATAAATAATTAGTTTGCTTACATTCAGATACACTCAAAGGATATAACAACTTATATTTTTGATACACAAGATAATCTTATTTTCTTCATTTGCTGCTATATCTCGTAGCTCACTTTAAAATAAATAATAAAATGGAAATTGGTAAGTATTCAAATAACAGAATACTTAATATAACATTTGGCTATAAATAAAAAGAAAGTAGTTTTATATTACCACTATACCATTTAATAATTTTGTGGTTAAAGACAAAACAATATTATATATATGTAAGTCATTTTATTTATACAAACGTATACACACCATGCTCCCACAAACTATCCAGACTCACAGCCTCCCTTCATAACCTGCACCTATGTAAGGCTGACTCATACAGCAAGGATAACATAAGCACATACATAGCAGAAATTCACTGTGTATGTTATAAAGACGCTGCTCACCTACAGACATTAGAAGTTTTTATCACAGAACACAACACCCCTATTCCCTTCACAAATGCCAGTGAGAAGCCATGCATCTCCATTATTTAAATTCCAGTGATCCCATTGCATCACTGAGGTTATTATTCACACCCATAAAATAGCTCTGCACACACCACTTTTTCTACAACATTTTTTTAACAACTCAAAGGATAGTTTGCCAACACAAATGCCATGATTCAACTGTTCTTAAAATTGCTATGATAATTATCAGGCCAACCTATGAACTTGTATTACACAACACACTTACCTCTATATTAAGGTAAAAGACAACAATGTAACCTATTAAATCTTTTTTGAACATTTCTCCTCAATTGGACAATCCTTTATTCCATTCTCTATCAAGATCAACTGCATGGAAGACAATGATACTAAATGAAAGGTTAAGGTAGTGTGGTACATTTCTAAAACACATAAGTCATTAACAAGAAAGAATCAAGTGTTCTTTTGTTTAAAAAATAGCCTATCCATCCTATGTAACACTATACATAAATCATATGTAAATTAATATGAACAATATATACACACATCCATTCCCCAATATAACAACTGCTACAGTTATTACAAATAACAATTGAAAACTGGCTAAGAAAACTAAGCCAAACTACTCATTAAAGCTTTACTATATTTGTGCTTTGTATATTTATAATTGTATGTGTGTCTGTATATATTACATATCAAAAAGAGATAGATTCAGTAGTGTTTACATATAAATTATATGAATTCACTACTACTCTTGATTAATTTACATCTTCACAATTTTTCAAAATTATGTTATTCTTATTCAATTTGGTGACAAAAATTGATTTATTCCCTATGCTATTTTTGTATTTAAGTTTATTGACAAGCATAATATTTAATTTATGAAATATATACCTGTATATATTTTGAATGTTTTCCCTTTATTTTCTAATTATATTTAATTATTCCTAATAAAATATCATTAAAATAAAGTTTTCTATATTTTATTAAATTTAACATCCAATAATATTTTTAATGTAGTGATATGTACATATTTATTTATTTATTTATTTTAGGTGTTGTTGTCAAACATTGGTCAGATACTAATATTTTAATTATTTTAACTAATGGTGTTGGTCTAGAAGTAACAACAGTGGATGAAGTTATGAATTTTCAATTGAATCTGCCAAACGATTTCAAAGGTTTGATTACTTTTAAACATATATAAATTTATTTAATTGAAATATGCATACTTTGATTATGTACTAAGTATTATTATTGTTTGTAATAATAAAAACCCATTCTGCTTTGATCATTAGTTACAGTTAAAAAAATGAGATTTAAAAAAAAAGAAATGTTATGAGAATGGGAGAATGAGTTTTCAATAGTTAATATAATTAGTAATTTACACAGAAAGTCTAAAAAAGATTTAGTTAAATTCCAATAGTTATGTGAATGATACAAATCTATATAAAATCTTAACTAGCATTTACATAATATTAGAGTATCTATAAACACTAAAAACTGTTTATACAATAATCAAAAAAATATATACAAAAATGAGAAATTTAAACTCTTAATGAAGATAAATGGTATGAAGTTAAAATATTAAAAAATATGCATTTCAATCTCTTACAAAGATAACTGAATTAATAGATTCTTATTTTCACTGCTGTGTCAATTGTAAACTTTAGTATTTGCATTGGTGTTGCTAATATTTTGTTGTTGCAAAATTGTTTTAAACATGCATTTCTAGGATATATTGTGAAAAGAAGAGTTGTTTTGGGTCACCCATTACATATATAAACATTACCAAAAACTCAAAAACAAAAAAAAAAATTGGTCCATGCATAATTTTCCTGATATCTACTATAACAGATAAACAAAAATGAACTTAAATAAAAGTCTTAATTATGCAGTGACCAATGCGGAGTATTTTGAAATTGTAACATGGGTCCAAGCTTATAATCACTAAAATAGAAAATGTACATATCTAAATAATAAAACATCATTGATGTTACTTTTATATTTTTTAATTACAATATTTTTTTAAAAGACAAAACTAGATGAATATTTGATATTGAAATTGATTTTGTACATATGGTTATTTTAATTACATTGTGACATGCTATGATAAAAAATGTTTTGAAGTTATAAATAAGTTTACAATTTTGTATTGGCAACATTTATAGCAATCTTGAGCTTAAAGATTGGATACTGCTGCTCTAAACTATAGGATTGTAAAATAGTCATTTATTCATTCTGGGTTGAATGTATATTTATCATAATCATGTAATAAATGTAATATATTGACTTTAATAAACTATTTTTCATAGTAATAACGATAAGATGACAATTGCTGATTATGATTTCCTTAATGACCAACGAATTGATCCTGATCTATCATTAAAAGTCATCTAAAGTAAACATCAATTATGCTTTAGGACTTGAATTTCTTCTATATATATATATATATACATTGAAATATATATATATATTTACAAAAATTTGTTCCTTTAAATTTGTGGAAAAAACATTTAGCAAAATAGGGCAAAAATATCAAACATTAATAAGATTATTGTTTTAAATTTATTAATTAAAATAAAAAAATCACACTAAGTAAATACAGTTGAGCAATGACTGTTAATAATATATTATTTTTGTTACTATTATTACAATTTGCTTCTAAAATAATTTAATCATTTCAATATGGCAGATAAAAAAAAGCAGTAATCAGAAACAAAATACATTTGCATGAGCGATGTTGCCTTAACATATTAAAAACGATTTGATCCTGAAATTAATACTTTAGGAGTTTGCTCAAACATTTTGAAGCGAAATAAACACCATGGAATTTAAGACCCTATTAAAAATTTTTTTTTTTTTTTTTGTAAAAGGGGAAGGAAAAAATATGCTTTATCAAACGACAGCAAAATTTCTAAAGGAAGTTTTGATAAGTTTATTTATTTATTATAGAGAAATAGTGAAATATAACTTTGATAATAATTTAAATGTTAAGAGAAATATTCAAAAATTTTGAAAAAAAAAAAACAGATGAGATTTAGAAGTCAAATAAATTTAAAAAGTAAAAATAAATATACTATAGTCAATTTTACTAAACAAAAACGAAAATATTTTAAGTACTTATTCTGTAGATGAGATTAACTTTTAATTATCAACATAATGAATTTTAGAGAATTGGTCTAAGATACAATCTGGACAATATCTTAGGTTTGCACAAATTAATAATAATATAACACATATTATTATAAATAGAAAATACCAAGGCATATAATGAAGCTGGAAAAATACAATCATTATCTTAAAAAAAATAAAAAAATAAGATTCATACTACTGTTAAAAATATTTAAAAGTCCACTAGAGGGAGCCAAGGACTCCAATTAACTCTGTTTCTGGCTCCCCATTTCGTTCCCTTTTTCCTAGTTTAGGGAATTAAATTTCTCTAACACTGTCCCTATTAAAATGGGGAGTTTCTTAGCTCTCTTTTCATATACAAGTTATATCTACAATGTAATCACAAGTAAGAATAATTTCAACTTTCATAAAGACGCTATGTAAATATATGGAAGCCATTGCAATTACAAAAGATTTCTAGAGCGATTTTACCTTTTAATGAAAATTTTCATTTCACTTAATTTTGTTGAATGAATAAGAGAGTCTGGTTGTTGGGAGAGCCCCCAGGGGCCTAAATCCTAGTTCTTTGAGAGAGGGGCTGTGATGAGGGTGCTGTCATGATCGTTACCAACATTGGTTTTTCTCATTCACAAGATAGAAAAAATAATGTTATTTGTGGCGATTTTTTAGTGTTATTGTTATAAACGATTTTATTCATGTATTATTGCAATATAAGCTGCAGTTTGGCTTAATGATTTTAATTGCAAATGATTCACCCTATTTAAATTTATTATTTTCAATGTTGTTATCTCCTAGAGTTTTCCTATTCTCAACTTATCCATTGCAAATTGAATTTCTCATTATTGTACACCTAAAATGTTAATCATATTTAAACTCTGGACATTACAAATAATTCCTAATTGTAACAATCATTTGTCTTTAATGGTAATCTTCTTGTGGATTAATGCTTTGAGTTTCCACAGGTTGATCAATTTCTGAAAATGCTATGGACAAAAAAATTCAATGTGTCATTTCAAATCTCCATATTACATTATGTAAATGAATATTTACCTTGTAAAACACTTTATACTCAATAAAGTCTCACTTTTATATATAAAAAAATTATTTTGGTTCACAAATTCTAAATTTTGAAGGTTAAATATTAAGAATACATACTGATAGACAGTTTTTTTACATTAACTTGACTTACCTGAGTTATAGTTTCATTTCAAAATTACTGAAATATGACATAACAGTGATCTAGATCTTCTTCTATGCAAGTATGTGTTGCACATATGTTTTTTTTCTAATATAAAAATGTTTCAAAATAAGTATTGTATATCATATATGACATTGTATATCAAATATTATTCAAATAAAACTTTAAAACATTTTAATGTATCAAAAAAATAAAATACATTTTAAAATAATTGCATAAAATATTAGTATATAATATAAAACAGCAAAGGATAAAGTGACAGGATAAAAGACTATAAAGTTTTTTTCAGGGTGTGTGTATATCATTTTTGCACAGAGTGATAACTAAACAAGAATGTCTGAGAATAGTTAAAATCCTGATTCTCATTGTAATTTATGCTCCTTTTTTGTCCTTGTGGAAATAATTACAGCTTACATAATATATAGTTTTATATTCTAAAAAAAATATGATCAAATGTTATAATCAGTATGATTGTAAGCATAGCTTGCAAAAATTATATTTGTAAAAACTTGAAAAATTGCCCATAGACTACAAAAAATGAAAGATAATTGTTTATGTATAGATGATAGAGATATATGGTAGATACATTTAAAACAGATATATAAGATACTGTTTATATTAACAGATGTGACAATAAAACAAATTTGATGTTGCTTTCTAAGCATCAATTGCAAAAGTATATTATGTTTATATAATCAAGTAGAAGATTTCAAATATGAAATATAATTACTTATGTGCAGATAGTTTAAAAAAACTTGAACTTGGTTAAATAAGTCTATAAGTAAGTTATAGAGCATTTAAAAATTATTCTGACCCTAAAATTAAATGGTAAGAGCAGGATGATTTAATCTTCTACAAGTTAAACAGGTGAATATCAATTATATTTAAAACATAGTTAGTATCCTATTTAATGGGTATCTTAATAAATCAATAATTTAAATGTTATTAATAATTGAATAAATTTTTGAATGTTATAAAATAAGTTAAAATTGTAGAATAATTTGTATTAAAGTTATTAATAATTTGTATGGTGTTCTAAATGCTTTAATTTTATTTGTTATCATTAAATAAATATAAAATTTACTATTTTAAATTACATTATTATATTAAATATTTTATATAAAGAATTATTTTTAAAATTAAATATTCATTTAAAACATATTGCAGACAGTAAGTTCAAATTTGCTACATTATATCTGAAAAAGTTTATCATGTGACTGGCTAGTATTTGAGTATGCCTTCCAGAATTCAAAAGATAGTTTCAATTATTTTTTAAAATTATCAATGAAACTGATACATTTGAACATTATAGAATAATATTTAAGTTGAGGTTTAAATAATTTCAACTGTTAAAAAAATGCACACTAAAATAATACATTAAATTAAATATTTTATTGAAAATTAATATTTCGTGTATTATTTTTTTATTGAATGAATAGAGTTGGAGGTATTTTACATATTAAATATTTTTTGATATTTTTATTATTAAAATATGACTCATAATTTTATTTTACTTTTAAAATTACTAAATTCAATCATTATGTAAATTAGTTGAGTTATCTGGCTCTATTCATCCAATAAGTTCTCTTGATAGAAATGATTGTAAATATACAGATGAATAGAATTACTATATTATGTTATGTGAAATAGAATGGTGCAAAGTTATATTGTTATAGGTTAAGTAATATAACAAAAGTTATAAACCAGTAAATGTTATAAAATTATATTTTAATATTATTATTTTCTATAAAGTTAAAACCTAAAGGATTAATTAGTTGTTGAAACAATATGAGTGAATAGAAATTTAACATTTTCTATCAGTGAATCTACTCAGAAGCTTAATTAAAACTCTCATTTTAACTTATGGAATGTAAACTTACTATAAGGGACATTGGAAGAAGGATGGCCAAATGCTGATGGTTTTATTGGAGCATAATCATGTTTTGTCTATGTAAGAATTTTAATATTTTTTTTCCTAATGGAATACTTCAACATTATGAACATTTATTCTCTAGAAATATATTATATTATGACTATTAATATGCCAAGAAAAGCAATAATTTTAAAAATACATTGTTTTAATGTAAAATATTTGAAGAAATGAAAATACATTTTCACATCTTGTAGGAAAACTATTACTGTTTTTGACTGGTTATTTTGGATTTCAAAATTTTAACCATCAAGAACTGAAGGTAAATATACTCAATTTTGCACTTTAATAAACTGTTGGACTTTTTATTAGTGAATTGAAGATGCTAATCAAGTGTCTGTACAATGTATAATTGTGAATGTGATCTCAAATATGGATTCCAGTGGTAGAAAACTAAATGATCAAGTTACAACTAAAAAATTTATTTGTATGGGAAAATCTAATTTTAATGCTAAATCAGAAGCTTCAACTATATCTAGAAATAATAAATCAAATATGAGAAAGGTTAGGAATGGTCAGAATGATGTGCAAATTGAAACTAATAAAAGTTGTAATGTAAAATCTCAAGTTTTAGTCAGGAAAAAAAATTGTTAATAAAAATGGTTCAGATAATCGGTCAAATTTCAATGAAGATTGTAATGAGTGTCAAAATAAATTATGCAATATTATAGGTAATCCCAAAAATAACACTATAGCCAAAATTATGAAATTTCATCAAAAAATAAAGATGCCATAAGGATCATTAAAATGTTTTCAAAACCAAATCAAAGTAATAAAAATTGTGCATTTTTCAATAAAAAATAGGGTGCTTCAGAGAAAGTTACCAATTTCATCAACAACAAGGAAAACATTGGTTTAAATATTGATGAGAATGAAGAACTAATGTGTGAATTAATCAATGTAAGCAAGAACTATGATGATCAAGAATACAATAAGTGTAATAATAAAAATAGAGTTACTTATAAGTGTCTTTCTGAAGGAAATAATCACAGTGATTCTGTTGAAAAGATAGTAATCAACGATAGAATGCAACAAAATCTTAATAATGCTTCAGGCAAAGAACATTTCATAGATCCATATTTCCCTTCCTTGGGAAAAAATGCCATACATGGTAATAGTGATTTATTAAGCACTGCATCACAACATATCAAGGGAAATAAGCAATATAAACAGAAATCAACTGAATCACATTTTCCCTCATTAGAAAATTACAACATGAGATCTACTAAGGAAACACCAAGTGCTACTGTTATAGGAAAATATCTTACATATGCAGAGAAATTAAAATGTTAAATTAAGACTCAACATCAAAGCATCAGCTCTCATGTAATAGTGGCAACCAATATGAGTAATATCGATGTAAAGCAAAGAACAATCGACTGATTTTTAAGACTGGCTCTGTTAGAGGTAGATTAGGACATCTCTATAGAGATGAATCGACTAAGACCGCTTGGATACAGGATAATAACCAATTAGAATTGCATGATTATGAATCTGTTAGTAATGAGTTTAATGAAAGATTGCCAGTTATGTTAAAGACATTCTTTTAAATTACAATAATAATCATACATTAATCCTCACTACCATGAATTAGAAATGCAATCTTTTCCAATTTTTAATTGAAGAGTTTTTTATAATGACCAAAGAGCAAAACTTAGGAGAATCAATAAAGAAAACCTACCACCACCCAAATGGTCATTATTTTATATTGGAATGTTATAACATCATAAAAAAGATCTTTAAGTGTAAACATTTTTTGTGGGTAATAATTTCCTCATTAAGATCAGCATGTCTAGGCCAAAGTTGTTCATGGCATTGCTAGAAATTGTTATCTGAACATTGATGGGGCCAACATGCAAATCCTTCATGTGAAATTTGGGACTATTACATGCTTGGTGTCATTCATACTAAAACTGCTCACTGAAGTACTTTCTACAGACTTGCATCCAGTGTTGTAACAGGGCAGATGCCCGGTTTTTGTGGAGAAAGATCCCACATAGCTAGAGAAGGCCCTTAAAATCTATATCTAAAGTGCAAAAGCAGAAATCACAGGTTGCACAAATGTCCAATGGAGACTAAAGAGTTGAGTCCTACACCTGCTATCTCTGAACAGCAAATGACACATCAGACTATGAGAGAAAATGTGACATTATCAGGACTGATTCAAACTGCAAGTGACCCAAATGAGACAGAGGGAAATATGGTACAAATGGAGCAAGATGGAGAGAAATGAAAGATAATGGATACATGTTCGGTCATACTGCCAAACCTCCTAGAGATGACAAATACAAAAGATGGAGATAACCACTATAAGATGGATGAACGAGTGCCAAACCTCCTAGAGATGACAAATACAAAATATGGAGATAACCTCTATAAGATGGATGAATGAGTTAAATAAGCTCCAGGTTAACTACAAATGAGATTGAAAATGGTTGAAAATGAATCTGGTGCCAATGCAATCAAAAGAAAGTCTAATAGCTCATCTAGCTCCCAGAAAGAGGACACTTCAATTTCATAATCTGAGACTGAATCAATAGACAAAGTGCATCAACTGAAGACATCGAAACATAAACCACAAAGAAGAAAATTGGAGAAAAAAAATAAAGAAAAATGAATGTAAATAAAACAGAAGTTAAGGATATCATTGTTCAAGATGACATTACCAACAGTACAGTGGAAATTAGTGACTCTGGGCCAGAATGTACTGCTGAAGCTAAAGGTTGGCAAGATTCAATATCAAATTTTGTGTTGCCTTTATTGCAGTGATCTGGTTCATTGGAGCCAGTTAAAACGATGGTGTCCAATAAAGATTCATATGTGGAAAAATAGCTTAGCCATCTTGCCCCATGATTTAAGAATCAATGTTAATAAGCATTGGTGGTTTAAATATCAGGGGACTCAACTCTCGTGACAGGATGTTTACATTAAAATGATGGTTTGATGACTGACACTTGGACATTGTTTATCTAAGTGAGACAAAGTTACATTTGAAATCAAATAAAAAATTGGCTATATTCTTGGCCAGTTTGGGGTCTTCCAGTATTTCCCATCTGCCACTGTCCATTCAGGTGTAGCAATACTAGTCAATAGAAAGTTAAATCTTAAAAGCACCAAAACTCTTTACATAAACAAAATCTATTAGTAGTTGAAATTAATATAGCAAATTTATCTCTTTGTAATAATTTACATCTACATGAAAAGAGACTCCAGACTGGCAGACTGTATTGTCAACACAATCAACTCACTTATGGCATCAATAGTGTCACCAATTATCCTTTTCAGGGATTTCAACATGGGATACAATAATTTCAATTTAAAATATCTTTATTTGCTCAATATGGTACTGTTGTGTGGAAAAGGTTGTTTCTCACCAAATTCCTTATCTTTCTACACACAGCAGCACCACACACTTATTGATTTGCTCTACTATAGCACTGAATTGTTCTATGTTTTACACACCACTCTGGAATTAGTACCTTTTACAGACAATTTAGCCATGTTGATTTCTTTGCAAATAAATCAAATCCCTCCAGCTAATTTATCCCAGACTAGAATGATAAGGATGCTGAATAAGGCCTACACACTGGAATGGCCTTTTCAGAAGCCTATATCCTGTTCTATAAAATCCAGCTACTATCTTTGCCACCTCTTCAGATCTGGGCAGATTTTGTGGGTATATTAAGATCCACAATTAATACCATCACTCATTGGACTAAAGGGTCCATTAGGCTGCTTAGAGAGTTGGATGTTCTGAGCAAAAAAGTCAAAGATTTATCAATATACGATGTGACAACGAGGGAGATAATGAGTTTCAAAAGCCTATATAGGGGCAAGCAAAGGGTATTGTCTCAGTACATAGCCATCAAGAAGTTCAAATTATATTTGTCCTCAAACTATAATTGGACATAAAGATATCTTATAATGGTGATTGGTGCCTCAACAAAGACCAACCCTTTCAATGATTAAAACTGACAACTGCAATTTCGCAGGTAATGGAATGTTGGAAGAGATATATCTGCATTTTAAAAGTATTTCTGTAATTAATTTTATAAAAAACTATGTGATAGACATGGAACTGTTGCTCCAATTACTACATAAAGAAACTTATAAATATAATCTGAAGGACAAGAAACTGGATTCAGAGGTATTAAGGAAAAATTTCTTGAGCCATGTGATACTGGTGCACCCTGATTTAAAGAAATCTTTTTGGTCCAGGTTGATAGTAGTAGATATGGATTAGGTGCCTCTTGATGCAGACCCAAGAGTACAACAGTCTATATAATTTATTTTATAAGCATAACACTACCGAATGCAAAATGTAATTACTCTGTAACAAAAAAGGAGGCATTGACCTTCATATGGGCATCAAGAAGTTTCATTAGTACTGACCATAAAAGCCTGAAGTTTCTAAATCTCAGCTATTTAGCAAACAGTAGATGAATCTGGTGGAGTGTTTTTTTAGGAGTTAAATTGCTTCATCCACTACTGCAAGGGGTAGTGAAAATGTGTTTTCAGATGCACTGAACAGTAATTTGGGGGTAAGGGGTACAGGATAACTTACAAATAGAAAATGCATATTTGACTACAGTTGAACTACAATGGGATGTATCAATGGAAGGAGAGCTGAAACAGTTATGAAAGGTACAATGACAAGATTATATGTAGCAAAGAATTATTGATAATCTAGAGATTGAAGAGGTGTCAAAAGGTGGAGATGAAGGCTTGATGAATGGTAAAGGAAATTGTTACCAATTGAAAGAGATAATTCTACATTATTTGACAAATGTGCAAATGGGATGGTGGAAGATGATAATACCAGAAGAATTAAAAAAAACATTAATATCTATATGGGCACTATGGCATCAATAAAGTAGAAAACCTATTGAAGACATGGGTTTACTGGATAAATATGGGACCTCAGGTGGTGAGTGGGTTAAAAATATATGAGGTTTGTCAGAGGGTGAAGACATGGGTTTACTGGATAAATATGGGACCTCAGGTGGTGAGTGGGTTAAAAATATATGAGGTTTGTCAGAGGGTCAAGCTTGAAAATGAATCTTATCAAGGCCCTTTGAGTCCAATAAATCTGCAGACTCCTACAGTGTTGTTAGCATAGATTTAATGGTCATTACCAGATTTTTTAAAAATGAGATATTTATTGGTAGTCTATGATGTTGTTCCAAGTGGGTATTGATGTATCCACCATCTCAAATTATCACCCAGAACACAGTATGTGGACGTGAGAAACAATAATTTACACAAGTGGGGGAAGTTTTAGGCTGTTTTATCTGACCACATAATGTCATTTACATCTTATGAATGGCAGGAATGGATTGGAAAAATGACACTAGAACATACACTGTCTTCCATCAGAAATCTGCAATCTAACCTATGTGAGTATATGATGAGAGAGCTAGGACACCTCTTCTGGGTATACACATTTTGTACCCATAGAGGATGGCTATAGGTGCTTTCTCAGGTATTGGATTATATAAACTAGAGACATAATAAATCTATTGGATTTTCATCTATTCATCTACAATTCAGATGTCTTGTACCTAGATTATACAAAGCTAAGTTACTGACCATTCTGGAAGATATCAATGAAAAAGACTGGAAAAAAGTCAGGATACAACTGGAACACTACAAAAAATGATAAACCAAGAGGAAGACTTTTACAACTGACAAGTTTAGAGAAAGGTATAAGTTATTCCACATATAACATTTATCCATTTCTTCTTTCTCCCTCTATATTTTGCTTCTTTTTATATTTCACTATAAACTCATCAACACTTCTTTAACACTTTAAGCAAATAATTATTTGCTTAAAGTGTTAAAGGAGTGTTGATGAGTTTATAGTGAAAGGTATAAGTTACGGGTAAAGTTAAACCCAGTGAGTCAATCTGGCAAAACATATTTGAAGAAAATTTCAAAACCCATATGAAGGACTCTATCATATCACAAGATGAATGACACATACACATTCACTGTGACAAATAAAGGAGAGAAGGATATATATAATTATAGTACACTGAAAACATCTGAAAACATATAAGATGAAGACCTGGTATATGAATAGGTTGCAATAAAGATGGTTATACTAAGAAAAGAGAATGGGGAAGAGGGTAAACTAAGATGTTAAAGTAAAAGGTTCTTAAGGATAAAAAAAAGTTAAACACTCTATTATATTCTTGACCTCATCATGGAGGTATTGTACCATCTTTGCTTTGCTACAAGTTTTGCATTGGCAATTTAGAATTTTAAATTATCAAATTACCAAATAAAAATATTTTTCTTTTGAAATACTATCTGACTGTATTTTTTAGACAACATGGATTATTTTTTTGTTAAAGAGATTAAAAAAGAGAGAGATAAGGAAAATAGCCAAACAATATTTTGATTTTTGATAAGACAAGGATATAAATTTTTATCACAAATCAATTATCAGTATTTAAAAGCAAAAATCCAAGCATTCTTTCACCATCATCAAAAATGGCCAGTAAAGGGTAAAGATGACTTTGTGAATAAATTTGTCAAAGTTAAAAGTTAGGATGTGTATGACTGACTAAAATCAGAGAGGGGATATAAAAAGCAAATAGTCATGCATCAAAACTTTTCTTTAAATTCCTTTGGTCTTCTTGTGCCTTATGTTATGAGTTATCTCTAAAAGCAGTTTACTATAGAATTGATTTTATACAAGATCCTATAAAATTGTGCCAAGCTACTCTCACCAGCATACTGAATTGTTGTAATGCATGTGAGTAAAAGAATGTTCATTTTCCAATGTTTCTTCCTTCCTCAAGTCATAATACCTGCCTAAATCATGAAAGCCAGACCATCTACAAACTATGATCAGAGCATACAGCACATCCCTCACAGGTGATAAAAATCCATGCATGGTAATCTGTATAGTGATAATTGAACAATTCCAATTACCAGTAAGAGACTTTATGTTGTAAATTAAAAGTGATCCACTTTCTTGAAATATAATGCTATCAAATGTGGGGTTGCATCAGATGATAAAAAACAAATCTGAATCTCAAAAAATATTCATTTTTAATGGCATTACATTTATTTTTTATATACTTTTATTCTCTACTTAGTATTAACATATTATAATTTAATAAATCATATGATTATAATTTGCATCATTGTCTGTTTATGTTTATTACTAGGGTAATATTATTTAAATACTACCATTATTACCTTGCCACATAAATTGTCATTACCATATTAAAAGTACAATTCTCCTGGGTATAGCAAATGATTATGTAACTCTAATTAATAAAGGTAAGTGGGGTGGTTCAATGGATTCACTTATAGAATCCTGGTACCTTTCAAATAAATTATATGTTGGTTCTGCCTTCTGCTATTATTCAAGCTTATTTACATTATGCTGGGTTGTGTGATCAGGAAACATGATTGTATTCAATAAAATTACCTGACATATTCTAATGAGAGAAATTATCACAGCAGACATAATTTTGGTCACCAAATACCCAAAGAATATAAATCATATAAACCCTAAAATGACTTATATATATATATATATATATATATATATATATATATATATATATATATATATATATATATATATATATATATATATCAAATGATGGCATTACAAAAACATTGAATATATTTAATTTTAAAGAATAATATATATATATATATATATAATAGAAGTCTCTCTTAAATATGAGAATGTGAAACTGTAGTCTCACTTGCAATTCAATTAACAATAATTATTCTATTTTAATAGAAGTGTATCAACAAAATATGAAATATAGTAACCAATACAAGTTTGTACAAAAATGAATGAAATGAAATACAGCATTATTTACTGGTCTACTGTATTTGAACTGCCTTTTTGCAGTTCTTTTTAATTCAATAATTTCAAATGTACATTTGTATGAAGTCTCTCCTCATTTTTAATCCAAACAAGATTGATTGAGTTACAATCAGAGTAGTAATGTTTACATTGTAGTTAATGTTGACAAAACTCCTTGGGTTTTAAGAGATTTTCTTTCCAAAAATATTTGTGTCATAGTCATGAATATTATCTAAGCTTAATTCAGGTTTTCTCTTAGATATACATTGATTTCTGACTTGTACATACCCCCCTAATCCCACTATGCAGAAGAATAATTATTCATGCTAAAGGTGATTATTTTGATTTATATAGAGCAATTAAAGATATAGAGTGGAATGAAGTTTATAACAATAAGGATGCTTTATTAACAGCAGGAATATTTCAAAAATTATTATTTGATGTAAATATCCTAAATGGTTTTCAAACAAACTTATAAAATTTATAAAGAGAAAGGGTTGTTTTTATAATGTGTTCAAAAAATATTAAAATAGAATGTTTTTAAATAACTTTAAAAGTTATAGGTTTTTGATAAAAAAAATTGAAAAGATAAGATTTTCATTTGTATAGGAGAAACATAGAAAATAATATTAGTAACAATCCAAGACAATTTTGGGATATTAGGACAGAACACCTTAAAGTTAAAAATAGAAAAACAACAGATATTAAGCCACATAATTTTATGAGATATTTCTCATCCCAAATGATTCATAATAATATGAATTCATATAATTCTAATTTTACTAATAATCTTATAAATAATAAGAATTTAATAAGTATATCAAATCTGAGTAAGAATGATATTATAATGGCATCTAAATCTTTAAAAAATAAGAGAAGTATTGCACAAGATGATATAATTATATTTATTTATAAAGGATGTATTGAACTTTAGCTCCAATATTAGTATAGATATTAAATTTGGCTCTAAAACCATCTATATTTCCCGATTGTTGGAAAATTGCAAAAATAAGACCAATTTATAAATCTGGAAAAAAAATCAGATATATCTCATTTTTGACCTATCTCTTTGTTACCAATTTGTGGTAAAATTTTGGAAAAATCAATTTATAATAGGGTTATACATCAATTAAAAAATATTATTTCTTAATTCATACATGGTTTTCTATCAGGAAGATCTATTTAAACAAATTTGTTACACATATCATATGCTGTAATGCAAGTTAGTGATTCTCAAAAGCAAATTGATGTTATTTACTTTGACCTATCTAAAGATTTTGATAAAGTAGATCATAATATTTTACTAATGAAAGCAGATAACATCAAATCATCAATTAACCTTTTAAATCTGTTAAAGTCTTTCTTATTAATAGAAAAATATTATGTGGATATTAATGGAGAATCTTCTTTTATGGTCACTTATGTGTGTGGAAAATCCCAAGGAAGTCTTTTAAGTCCCATTCTTTTTGCCATTTATACTTCTGATTTAGCTTCTGTCATAACAGAAAAATATGTTATGCAAATGATATTAAGATCTTTTTACAGATCAGATATAAAAATGATCATAAAATATTGCAAAATTATATTAATAATTTTTGTGATTGGTGCCATATCAATAATATGCAAATAAATATAAAAATGCAATTCAATGTCTTATACAAAGAAAACAACAATTAGTAATGGTCAATATAATGTTAACGGGAAAAAATTGCCAAAACATTTAAACAGAAAGATATGGGTATTATTTTCACAAGTTATTATACATTTAATGAGCATATTCAGACAGTAGTTAATAAATCTCATAAAATTATTGGCATAATTTTGAGATCAAACATTCAATTTCCAATAGAAATATATAGGTTACTATTTAATACTTTAATTGTACATGTTTTGCATTATGGCTCTATTGTTTGGAATCCATACAATCAAACAAATATAAGTAAATTACAAAAATACAAGATAAATATTTTATATATATATATATATATATATATATATATATATGTATATCCTCTATATATATATATATATATATATATATATATACTAAGAGGATAAACAATATGTATAATAAAAAACAGCATACATCATTTTTTAAAATTAATACATGGAACTGTATCCTTAGAATATGCAATCACAAGAATTCCAATTAAGAGTCCATCTTATAATTCTAGATGTCATGATTTGTTTTATTTACCTGTATTAAAATATTTCATTAATTCACTAATGCATAGATTGCAACTGAAATATAATAAAAAGTTTTCAGATATTGATATTTTATCTTTAAACTATAAACAATTTAAGGACAAAATAAAATCAATTTTACATTGACATTAATAATGTAAATAATATTTCAAACATATCTGTATGTACTACTTTATAATTTATAATATAGTTATATACTACTTTATAAATACTTGTGACCTTGTTTGAGCTGTTTATTTATGAATACATTGAATTATTATTATTATTATTATTATTATTATTATTATTATTATTATTATTATTATTATTATTATTATTATTATTATTATTATTATTATTATTATTATTATTATTATTATTATTATTATTATTATTATTATTATTATTATTATTATTATTATTATTATTATTATTATTATTATTATTATTATTATTATTATTATCATCATCATATTGTGTTCTTGTAAAGTAAGCAAAATGATGCCTGAATATGTAACACTTTTAGAATGGGGTTAAAAATTACTCCCTTTAATTATTTATTCTTTATAATGCAACATCTATAAATCATTATCCAATAATTGTTATACTTCAACAAAAATATATAAAAAAGTCTATATCCAATGAGATATAATACCTCAAAAAGTAATAACATTCCTAAGTAAATTAAAATTTAACATTCAATTTTATTAAGGTTATTTTAAACTTAATTATGGCGCTCAAAATAATTTGAATATTAATTGTTATTTTTATTTGAGCTACAATTCATTACGTATATAAACTGCAGTAAAAAATTTTACATATCATCTCTGCACTACACATTATCTTTCAGAAACACAGACCAGGAAATATACATCCAGATGGAAATCAATATTGACAGGTTTCAGTTATTAAAAGAGAAACAATGGTGATAATTTCTATTGTTAAATGTTGTGAGTAATATTTCGATTACAGTTGTATAAAAAAAAAGCTCTCGATGACAAGAAGTTTTAGAAGGATGTCACTATCCAGGTTAAGACAAATTGTTTTATATTTTAAAAAAAAAAAGGAATCATAAGAACACTTTGTTAACAATGTGAATATTTTCATGATGTATGTTTATATGAAAATTCAATTGCATTAAATTTATTGATGCAGTCTGATCTTGATTATTTTTACTAATCTTAATTAGGATTTATAAAAGCATGACCTTTGCTCAAGGAAAGTGCTTGGTATGCTTATCATATATTTTAATAAATGATACTTGAATTATTTGCATTCCTTTAATTAAATACATTTTTTCTCAAAATAATCACACAAAAAAGGATGTCCTGCAATTGACAGGCTATAATGTTTATTGGTTATATATATTGAATATACTTGATTTTGTTAACCATTTTTACATTATTAATTATTTATATTTACAATATTATTTATATACAATTATTAATTTGTATTCATTACATTGTATATATTTTTTCTTATAAGAAAAAAATTGATTATTTTATTAGTTTTTTGACATTTGTATTTAGTTCTAATTTTTTGTTATCATTCATTTAGTATTTCTAGGTAAATTCTTCAAGGATTCTAGAGTTTAACATGTATTATAGTTAAATTTCGATTTTTAAAAACTGATGATTAGTTGAACGTAAATTTTCTATCAATAAAATTAAGAAAAAAATGTTCAGTCACATTTAAGCAATTAAATGCTTATTTGAGACATTAAGGTTTATTGTACTATTTTTAATATATACACACAATTTAAATATAGTATATTGTTCAATATTTACTAAGGTTGTAACCTCAAGAATATGCATGTAAAATGCGATAGTAAGGACTTCTACAGGTCTTAACCACAAGCTTACATTTTGGAAGAAAAGAGGGGAACCCTTATTTACTTCAACCTACTTTCTATTTAAATAGGTGATACATGCCTGCTCTCGCATTTATTTTAAACATTTCCACCCAAATTAAATGGTGTCATTTGTTCTATGTAAATGTGGATGTTCTTGTACTTTCACATTCTTCAACAGATGGAATTTAAATTATAGTATGCAGATTCTGATTCTTAGGTATTAGCTGATGATGAAGAAGGTTGCAGACATGAAAAGACCAAATTAAACATATTTATAATTCTCTAAAAATGAATTAATTTTTTAAAGTCTATAATTAACCTGATAGCTATCAATCTGTAGTTCATAAAATAACTGCTTTTAGAAATTATTCTTATAGAAATATCAGATTAAACAAATTTAATGGGATATTTTTGTTTCAGAAATGTCAATTTTATTATGATAATTTGAGTATTGTCTAATGTGATAAATTTGTTAAAGTATTTTATTTAATGTAAAAAATAAAATAGATTTTCTTTACTTTGCCATTTATATTGTCTTCTTGTAAAATTGTATATAAAAATAGTAATTTGTTTGCAAATAAGACAATTGCTTGAAAAAGGGGTATTACTTTGAATAAGTTGAAGATTGCTTGAAGGTCTGTGTTTAAATTCCCTACATTTACAATTAAGCAGTAGGTATAAGAATGCGTGTATTTTGAATCTTAAATAATACAAAGTAAATTTTGATAGGAAGATAATTTCTAGTGAAAAGTATACATTTCTTTGTTTTTGTAAGATGGTTTATATAGGTCAGAGTAGTTTGCTCTTAATTGAAAGAATAAAGATACTTAAATGTAGTATTAAAAATAAATATCTTAGCACAGTTTTATATACACATGACAAAAACAGACCACACTACTTATTTTGATGAAGATAAGATTGTCTTTTTTGACAGAAATGAAATACAAAAAATAAAAAAACATTATTATTAAAAGTTTATGTTTCTGAATTAATAAACTAATTTAAAAGTTATTTTTTAATATTAAGGGTGGAAGGGAAGTAAGTGGAATTAT
The DNA here is from genome assembly GCA_028023455.1 of Epiperipatus broadwayi. NCBI lineage: Eukaryota > Metazoa > Onychophora > Udeonychophora > Euonychophora > Peripatidae > Epiperipatus > Epiperipatus broadwayi. The sequence goes on along the minus strand of JAQFVV010007281.1, from coordinate 16,828 downwards.
GGGCAATGTTTAGTTTTAAAATGTTGCTATTTTGTAGTTCTTTACACTTGAGAAATCTGCTTGCAGCAGTAAAACCATTGTTAGTCTTTTAGAGTCTCTTTTCTTGGCTAATCTAGTTGAATTGTATAGCGTATATATATATATATATATATATATACATATTCATATTTATATATATATATATATATCCATATATATATATATATATATATATATATATTGATGGATATAAAGATAAATAATAATCAGATCAATAATTTAATAGAAATATAAATAAATACATGTAAACACTGCAAGTGAATCACACTCCTTCCAATTATGAACCAAAAGCATTTTAATTGTTGATCAAATAATAGAGATAAATAGACAGATAAATAGATGGATTGCTAGATAGACAATACATAGATATATAAATAGACAGTCAGATAGTGGTAAGTCATTTGCTTATCCATATTTTATTTACTGTTGCAGGTTATACCAAAGGATTATTAGGAGTATGGAATGGTGATCCAAATGATGATCTTCAGACAATTGATGGATTAGTTTTATCTTCCAAGAGCACTCCAGAAGATCTGTATTATAAATTTGGAGAAGCATGTGATTACACTTTACATATATTTATAATTTGATTTACAATTCGTATATATATATATATATATATATATATATATACGAATTGTAAATCAAATATGTAAGGTTACAATAAATATATAAATGTATATATATATATATATATATATATATATATATTGTAACCTTACATTGATATGTGAGAGAGGGAAAAAAAGGGGGAGGGTGTAAAGAGAAGATGAAATGGATGGAAGAAAAAGAAAAATAATAGAATGAGAAAAGAGAGAGAAATGAAGAAAAGAAAATGATGATGAAGAAGAATTGGGGAAGAGAAAAGAGAGAAATGATGATGAGAAAGGAACAGAAATGGGAGTAGAAATGATGATTATGAGAGAGATATATGAAGAGAGTAAAGAGATGATGAGTAGTAGTAGAAGAGAGAGATAAAGAGGAGAAAAAGAGAGAGAGGGAAGATCAAGAGAGAAGAGAGATGAAAGAGAGATGATGAAGAGAGAGAGATGAAGAAAAGTGAATAGTGAGAAGTGAAAAAGAGACTCTTGACAACTCGGCTCAGTGAGGTTACAATAAATTTAAAAAAAGATGATGATCCAGAGATGTATGATCAGATAGAGACCAAATCCAATACTAAGACAATTATAACTATCATAGCATGTTAATGATTTACCAGTAAGCAATACAAAGATAAATTTAAGAATCATTAAGTTAATAGTTATTGGAATCGGCCTACCATCAAATCACACTCTCTGAATAAGAATAAATGATACTTTGGTTGGGAGGATTATCACATTAAATGTAAAACTAATAAGACAACAAGAGCAAACAATCTCAGGGGTTTTAAAAACTAAAAACTCTTGTGCAAAATAAAAGATTATGTTAAGTTGCCTACTAAAGAATTGCTAAGATGACTAAACAATTGAGTGATATCTTGGCCTACAATAAAATAACTATCTTGTAGTTCAAACATGGAACCATAAACAAATCAAATATTTAATAATTTTAATGAACCAATCTAAATTTAGATTAACAATGGCCTATTACCCAAGATATTACTTGAGCAAGGAAAAGGGCAAGGGTACTTTTTATGCCTTTCCCCATACCCACAGACAACCTACTAAAGACCTCAAATGTAGATGGATTATAATTCTTAACGATAAGATGATGATATACAATGTGCAGATAATGTCAGATAATGTGCAACTTTTAAAATAATAATAAATACTCTTTTGGGGCATTAACTTTCTACACTTTTATATTGAGTATTTTTAGTCTAAGAAGATACAATGAAAATTCAAAATCAGTTAGAAATGTGCATTTAATTAAGTATCTGATATAATGTAATTATCTGTTACTGTGATTCAATCTGAGAATCACTTAAATTGACATGGTTTTGTACTTCAAACCAGTATCAAATATATTTTATAAACTTTATCATATGTTTGTGAACTTCTGAATTGAAAATTTTTATGAACTGTGAAACTGAAGACAATAATATTTTCATATAAAGCAAAGCACACAGAAACAAAACTTTTAAAATAATAATAACAAGGTTTATTATTTAAAACAATGAAAAGAAAATATTTACCATCAATTTTACCATAAGCATTGCCAATATGGCGCTGGAAACTTTTATTTACAAAATATTTTGATTTTGTTTAAAATTTTATTTTTGGCTTACAAAAACAAAATAAAAATAATATGAACAATTTCTTTAGCTTCAATGACTGAATAGCTATCCTAGATTCTTTAAAATGGGTTGTTTTAATAAACAAATTACTGAATAAAGAATATCTATAATAGCAAGCAAAGGCTATTTAATACCAAATTCTAATCTCGTTTAAAACAATCAGAGATTTCAAATCTTTTAAAACTTAAATTAAAAATAAACTGAGTCTAATAATTAACAATTATATTTCTTTATTATAATTATTCACATATTAACAATATGGTACTGTTATGTAACAATCAGAATAACACATAAGAAGCTTAAAATTATAATCCTGAGCTTGACAAATGCTAAGTTGGAATAAGCATATTTAGCATATTTTTAAAATAGTATCACAATTTATACTGACAGCACTAATATTATAGCTAGTGATATGACTAAGCAAATCTTTTAGCTAACCTTAAATTAATTTATATATATGGGCCACTCATTCATCAGAGGTCATTTATACACTTTTAATATAAATTTTGTCCACATAAAGTATTACCCTGAGTGTGTGTTAAAATTAAAGACCTAAGAACTTACAAATCCAGCGGTGAAAATCTGGATGATATATATTAAAATTAGTATGTGTGAATTGACACTTATACCTTATGCATATATTCAATCTACTTAAAATAAACATAGATTAATGTTGGTTGGCTTGTGCATGATAAAATTATCATAGCAACATAATTCAAACATTGATATACCTATGAGCTTTAAAATAGCTACTACTACCTGTAGATCAAAGTTCCTCAAACAAGCATATCTAGTCATCACAATCTAAAAACATAATGCAACGTCACCTACTGTGGTGGAATTAGCATTAAGTCATCATGAATGATAGGCAAAAAAATAAGAACATATAGGCTCCTCAGAGCTGGCAAAGAATGTGGTGCCTTTCAAATATGCCTAACTTTAAAACAGAAAACATGATGACTGGACATTGTCTACAGTGCACCAAGAACAGGAAAAATACATCAGGAAAGCATGATCCTCTCTCATGGGATCCCAATACTAATAAATGTGATAATCATCACTAGAAAAATACAACTATAAGACATACAATAACCCACTATGGGCACAATCACTATCAATTCATGGAAATACAATACAATAAGGATGGAGGACATTGTCTACTCCATAAAGCATACTCAAAATTATTAACTAAGCCTAACTCTATGAGGCTAACAAACACCAACTGACAAGCTATATACTTCACATGAATTAACTAAGTTATCACTAAGAAATTTAAAATACAAAAGTGTATATTCAATGTAAGAACCAACAAAGCAGAACTGTGTCAAAATGACTACTATAAGAAATATTTTAAAATTAAATGTGTATAAAATTCTAGGCAAGGCACAATGCACACATAATAAAATATTCAATACTAAATATAGTGACTAGTGTGGACTTTAAAAAAAATTGCATGTTAAATTTTAGAATATTCTCAATGCATATAAAAATATTTGCAGTTATTATTAATATAGCATTCATAAAACAACTGAATGGAAACTCTCTGATAAACCTCTTTGGCTGAGTTAAAATAAAACTGAGTGACACTTCCCCATATAGTAAGATAAGACTGTGATATTTAAATCTCTATGAATGAAATTATCAAATAAACTTAATTTGTAATACACTTAATAAATTAAAATTGTTACATTACTTTACCTGTTATATTTATGCCAATAATGTTATACATATTTTAAAACAAATTAGATAGTATAAATATTTTTCTGGTTTCCTTATATATTTTTTTAAAACCAACAAAATACAGACAACAACAACAACAACAACAACAACAACAATAACAATAATAATAATAATAATAATAATAATAATAATAATAATAATAATAATAATAATAATAATAATAATAATAATAATAATAATAATAATAATAATAATAATAATAATAATAATAATAATAATAATAATAATAATAATAATAATAATAATAATAATAAGGTTGTCATCAATGAGCCACCATATCCCACTGGATGGCGCTGTTTTTGTGCTAAAACATATAAAAATGCCATTTCCGTGGCCAACACGTTCGAACCCACATTTTCTGTAATACAACTTTTTTGTTGTACTACAGATTGCAGGCCACTATGTTACATCGCAGTACAGCTTGTATGTTTATGCAGCAAATACATTTTCCCAATTTGAACAGTTTATAAAATGGTTACAGCTTGGGGAGAGGGTGTGGTTTTTTGAATTGGATGGAAATGTTATTTTCATTGGATTTTTTTTATTTTAAAGTATTGAAATGTTCAGATTTTGTAAAGTAATAATTAACAGACTTTTTACACTGTAGTGTATTGAAGTTTTATGTAGTAAATGTTGACAAGATATATGTATAAAGTGAATTTGAATTAGGTAACACATCAAGTAACGTACTGTTCATAACATTTCCATGAGACATTTTAAGATTGTTCCATGTGTATATTTTTGAAATAAAAAAGTGCGTTAACAAAAAAATATCCAGTAAGAAAAGTACAATTGTACACTGTTTTTTTTAAATGTCATAAAAAGCATATATTATAAACATATATATATATATATATATATATATATATATTTGTCGTTGTTTAAAAAAGTTTTAGTTTCTTTCTTTTCTCTGACTACTGTTATACTTTGTTGAATATAGTTTACGTTTATTGTTATCATTTATTTTAAAGATGTTAGTAAAAAAAATATTTACAAAAATATGATTTTGATATTTTTTATTTTAGCATTACAAACAACAGAACCCTAATCGTAAACCTAACTCTAAAACTAACCCTAAAGCTAACCCTAAAACTAACCCTTAACTAACCCTAATACTAACCCTAAACCTAACTGTAACAACTTTTACTTTTACTTGTCATTCTATTTGAAATAAAAAATAGTGGTAAACAACAAAAAAAAAAGCTGTAATCCCAGTAAAAAAATCTCCAATAGGAAATTGATTTTTCTAATAAAAAGAAAACTAAAAAAGATGAATCAAATTGTAATTTGTTTATTTCATTTTACATTTATTATTATCATTTAATTTGTATACGTTAATAAAAAATAATATTTAAAATTAAATAATATTTAAAAAAGGCGATTTTCTTTTGTTTTTATTTTCGCATTACAAAAAAACACATCAAAATGATTATAATTAACGGCCTGTGAATGATCATATTTTATAGTTTAAGGGTGATAACTGCACCATCCAGTGGATATGGTGGCTCATCAACAACAACCAATAATAATAATAATGATAATAATAATAATAATAATAATAATAATAATAATAATAATAATAATAATAATAATAATGATAATAATAATAATAATAACAACAACAAAACAACAACAACACTACTACAATAACAACAATAACAACAACAACAATAATAATAATAATAATAATAATAATAATAATAATAATAATAATAATAATAATAATAATAATAATAATAATAATAATAATAATAATAATAATAATAATAATAATAATAATAATAATAATAATAATAATAATAATAATAATAATAATAATAATACAGTAAGTAACTCAAGTTCATGGTTTCAGATCCATACTGGCTTTCTATTCTAGATAAGTAAATAATTTGTTGAAAATAACTTTATTTCATGGTATTCGAAGCTCTAATCAAAATGTTCATAAGCATGGCAATGGATGTTAATAAAAATGAAACATGTTTTAAATAGTTCTTCAAAGACATATTAATTCCTTCCTTTAAAGATATACTAAATATTAAAACATTAAAATAATAATATAGGCTGGCATTAAAAAAAAAAAAAAAAACATATTCTTTAGCTGATAATATTTTATAGCATCCTAGGTTTATATTCATAATAATATTACTTTCTAATTTTTAATTCCGTTTTTCTTTAAAAGAATGCATTTCTTCTTTTTTTTATAAATAAATAACTTTTAAACTATTTCTCATATACCATTTTGAAATTTTTAGTTACAAATAACTTTCACTTCCCATTGCTTAGCATAAAACAGGACTTATTTATTTTTTTTAAAGTTCATATTTTCATCTGTTTTTCAATTAGCTAAAATAAACCACTTTCATTTCAAGTCGAGGTATAAACAACAAACTTTTAAGATACACTATTATTTGAAAATTTGTTCTTAATTAATGACATTCTATAATATTTTGTCCAACCGTTTTTGGAATAAGACAATGAATATCTTGTATTCAATATCTTGCAGTTGAACACTAGGCAAAATCAATAAAATTATAGCAACACTATGCACATACAATTTATTCTTTCTGAGTTTAGCACAGTACATTTCTTTCTTCTAAATTTATTTTAGAAATAAGCATTATCTAAAACATGAAAATATTTTAAAGTCAATATAAAGTTTCAGGAATAACAGTCAGACTTAATGACAGCTTTAAATAAATTCTTATACAAGTAGATTGATACATTTTTAAACCATAATATAGTTCACTATAATGTCTTTCAGTTCTCCTGGCTTATGCTTTATTTAATTAAATAATAATGAGTCTCCTCCAGATAATAAAACAATTAAGTACAACCAAGTAATGTAACCATATAAATATTAATAATTTCAATAGTAATCTAGGTTTCCGATAAAAGACATGCAGTACATATATAAAATAAGAGATATATAACCTCTTATAAACATTTTTTTTACTACGGTTTCAAAATTTTGATTGAGATTCAATATCAGAAAATATTACCTGTAAATTTAGCCGCTTTTCCTATTGTAGACAATTTAAAATATTTTATTTAAACATACTTTTTTTTTAACAAAATAATAACTTTTAAAAAAATTACATTTTTTTTTTATTTTAAATATTTTTTTTTTAATTAGCCACACAAGAACAACACAAGTATTCTTCAACACCTATTTATATCTGATAATTTCATTACTCTGCCCACTTATCAAACCCCTTTTTAAAACCAATCAAGTTTGATATCGAACACTTCAGACAGATCAGCTGAAATTGATTGCTAATATAAATTGATTTAATTTTCTGAAAATCATGTGGTTTCTAAACAAGTTAATTATTAACTATTTTATGTAACACTTTAAAATAAACTTTAAATGAAACAAATATAAGAATTAGCATTAGTTTTATTTATCAAAACTTTTAAACATTTAGTTTTAAATTTCATTCATTTATTTGTTTTAAATCAATATTACAATTGAACTATTATTTATCACTCTAGTCACGTGTCTTTCCCTGCATACATACATACTTCCACAGACAAATGACCTAAGTAGCTTGAACCTTACTAGCTAATTATAACTTATTTTAAAACTACAAAAATAAAATACCACTGAATATTACTTTATAATTTAATTGCCAACTGTAAATTACACCTTTTTAAACATTATTACACTGCTCTAAATAAAATTTACAGATTATTTTTAAAACTAATTTAATATTATTTATTTCCAATATCTGTTTATTATAATTTAGACACTAAATGAATTAAACAATATTATATTAAAATATATATTTAATATTATTTATTAATCCACAACTATTTGTGACACTTCCTCCAAGTAAACTATTTTATATCTCTCATTAAACTAATTACTACATGTTACTATTGAAATATATAATCATTGAAATATTTACACTTAATCCTATAAATACCCAATAATTATTATGATATTACACAATATTATCCTATACTATTCACTAACTAATTAACTTCTATTTTTATCATTAATTTTTTTTAAAAAAAAATTAAAAAACTAGAAATAAAAAGTTAAGCTAATATCGACTTCAGCATCTTTTGGAACCAAGTCAAGTTTCATATATATATATATATATATATATATATATATATAATTATTCAAAACAATACAATAATTAATACAGTAACAATATTTTAAACAAATATATACCAATTTAATAGAAGTACTTTCAACTATCTATGTAGTCGTTGTCAACTTAGAAAAAACCGTTACAAATGTAAACAAAAGCAATACGTCATATATCAATTTTCCCACAATTCATTAATTTTTATATTGGCTGTCTGTCTATTTATCAACTGTTGCATTTCACTTTTTATTAACATAGCTTCTTTAATTTTGTGTTTATTATTATTTCTTTCAATACACAGAATTTTAACTTTATTAAAATCAAAATCAAAACCATAATTACATGTTACATTATGATCAAAAAATACTGATGGTGATACATCATCATTTCTAACATTCTCTTGTCTTGATTTTTGCACTCGTTTATATAATAACAAATGCTCCCTTGATCTTTTCTCCAATGTACATCGAGATTCCCCAATATATGCCTTTCCACAAAAACATAGCCATTTATATATTGCACAACTTTGATTTAAAATACCACACCTATTTTTTGAATTATTTATTAATCTATTTAAATTAGGAGTAGTATAAAATGCAACTCGACATATATTTTTATATATCTTTTATAAATTTAACCTGTTCATTAGTTTTTAGATGCTATAGATATTGATAAAATAAAATATACTTGGATATCAATACCATTTATTTGTAATGAACAGGTTAAATTTATAAAACAGATATATAAAAATATATGTTGAGTTGCATTTTATACTACTCCTAATTTAAATAGATTAATAAATAATTCAAAAAATAGGTGTGGTATTTTAAATCAAAGTTGTGCAATATATAAATGGCTATGTTTTTGTGGAAAGGCATATATTGGGGAATCTCGATGTACATTGGAGAAAAGATCAAGGGAGCATTTGTTATTATATAAATGAGTGCAAAAATCAAGACAAGAGAATGTTAGAAATGATGATGTATCACCATCAGTATTTTTTGATCATAATGTAACATGTAATTATGGTTTTGATTTTGATTTTAATAAAGTTAAAATTCTGTGTATTGAAAGAAATAATAATAAACGAAAATTAAAGAATATGTTAATAAAAAGTGAAAAGCAACAGTTGATAAATAGACAGACAGCCAATATAAAAATTAATGAATTGTGGGAAAATTGATATATGACGTATTGCTTTTGTTTACATTTGTAACGGTTTTTCTAATACAATTTGAGTCTAGTTGACAAGACTACATAGATAGTTGAAAGTACTTCTATTAAATTGGTATATATTTGTTTAAAATATTGTTACTGTATTAATTATTGTATTGTTTTGAATAATTATATATATATTATTATAATTGGAATACAGACATTGATTAATAATTTATATATATATATATATAACCAAGTCAAGTTTATATATATATATATACATATATATATATATATTGTGACCTTCTGGTTTGGCATCAGAAATATTATTTGTGATTGTATGGTATTATATCAGTAACATCTGATATTGTATTACTTAAAAAAATGAAATAACATGAAATTTTTAATTTTTTTTATTTATGATTTAAAACCATGATTAGAAATACTTATATGTGCATTTTAAAATTTATTTGATGTTTAGTAGCTTACTTTAGGATATAATTAATGATAGGATAGGTGGTGGCTTGTTATAAAAATAGTCAGTTCAGTTCAAGTTGATGTTACTTAGTTTTACTTGTTCACAAAACATTATTGAGACTTGTTTGAGTGATTCTCTAGTTCATTTGCTTTACATATTTTAATTTATAGTATAAACAGTGAAATATGTTTCACTCATAATCATTAAAATAGTCATTTAATGATATCAGTTTAGTGTTTATAGTGCATTATTAGTAAATATTCATGTATTTCAATATCATTATTCAACTTCATTTTTTATTCATATGCTTCATTAAATCATTAAATATCACAGTTCATACCCAAATATTTAATTTCATAAATAATAGTGTTAAAAACCAGCTTAACTACATTTTAAGTGAATTAATTAAGCATTGGACTAATGAATTATTAAACAATAATTATACTAGAAAATATTTTATTTATTAAAGCAATTGTTATTAGTTTTTTATTCTGTTGTTTTTAAAGTACAGAATATTTAATTCTTAGTTTAATTTAATATTCAACATTTTTTATTTATTTATTTAAAAGACAGAATAATTTTTCCCCCACTTTTCTTTTTTTTCAAGACAAAGTTTCTTCCATAAATTAAGTCTAGATCTCTGTTTGGTGATCTTTGAACTTTCAGATATCTTGTACTATTGGAAGATAAAAAGTGTGAGGTAATATTTTAAAAATCTATAAAAAGGACAACCACTCTTGTTCTTGACTGTACTCAGTCATCTACTCCAACAACTAATGACTATTACAAACTGTTAAAAGATCTTCGAATACTGTTTCATTTTAAATTAACAAAGTTTGTTAGTATAATTTTTTTCTTCCAAAGTTCAAGCTGAAAGAATAAAATATATTATCGGTTTACAGAGATGAGTACTTAAACCACCCTAAGAGATACATTGATCTTATTCTTGGCTGACTATTTAGATTATACAACCATTATCTAAAATGCAAGTAAGTGTCTATACTATATTATTTATGTTTAAATTGCCACTATTAAAAAAAAATGGGAATGTATAATAGTATTGAATATTTGCTTAATTTAAACTTTAAACCTAATGGGAAAGAAGAAAGAAAAATGTTTGTTTATGTTTCAAAATTATTTTTCTTAAGTTTTAATTGTAGTATTAATGAAATAATTGCCATGTGTGTATACTTTTACTATGTTGGCAGGATATGTGAACTGTTGTTAGACATTTTCAGAATGTTTAATAAAAAAATATGCTAGTTATGAAGGAAGATTTAAAATGATGCATATGAATCATTTAATTTTATCATCATTATTATTAGAACATTTTTGTAATTATTTCTATTTTTACCTATTTTAAAAACAAATGCAAGACTAAATGTGCATTTGAGTGTACTATTGATATTTACTTGTTTTTTCCAAATGGATAGGAGAAACAAATTTATAAAATGGATAAATTATGTGACTTTGCTTTATTAAATGCACTTCTCACATGTTTTGAAACTTTTCTGTCTAAAATATTGTCAGCAAACTCACCTAGACAAATATTAGTTAAATAAATACATACCTTTCTGAGTGGCTTTAAAAATGTAACATAAACGTTTGAATATCCTAGGAATGAAATATGAACTTGTATTTTACTTGCATTGTAAAATTATCTATTGCTTAATCAATAAAATTCCTTATATATAATGTCAACAGCAATTCTTTAGCTAATGTCTGAGAACATTGAATTTGCTTTTATGAATTTAAAATAATATTGTTTTGTTTTCCTGCATGAACGTGTTATGTATTCATCAATATTTATATTTGTGTGCTAATAATTATTATTATTGAAGAGATGACCGAGGAACGTCATTCAAAATCTATAATAAACTTTTCGTTTTTATAACCAAGGAAGAAAAAGAGAACTTTATTTATTTATTTATTTATTTAAGTGTATTTAGTAGATAGATAGTATAAAGGTTGTTTTATAATTTTATTATATATATATATATATATATATATATATATATATAATAAAATTATAAAACAATATATATATATATATATATATATATATATATATATATATATTGTAACAGTCAAGTTTGTACATTCACGTAACAGAATTCAAAAAAAAAAAAAAAAAAAAGGGTAAAAGGAAAAGAAAAAGAAAAAAAAAAAAAAGGGGGGAGGGAAAAAAAGGGGAGAAAGAAGAAAGAAGAAAGAGAGGAGGAAAAAAAAGAGAAGAGGGGAGAAGAAGGGGGGGAAGAAAACAAAAGGAAGGGGGGGAAAAAAGGAGAAGAGAGGGGGGGAAGGAAGAAAGAGGAAGGAAGGGGGGGGAGAGGGAAAGGGGAAAGGAAGGAGAGAAAGAAAAGGGGGGAAGAGGGAGGAGAGAGGAGGAAGAAAAAGAAAAAAAGGGGAAAAAAAAAAAGAGGGAGAACAAGAGAAGAAAAAGGAAAAGAAAAGAAAAAAAAAAAAGAAGAAAAAAAAAAAAAGAAAGAGGAAAAATAAAAAGAAAAAAGGAAAAGAGAAGGAAAGAAAGAAAAAAAAGAAAAGAGAAAAAAGAGGAAAAAGAAAAAAGAAAGAGAGGAAAAAAAAAAAAAAGAAAAGAAGAGAGGGGAAAAAAAAAAGAAAAAGAAAAGGAAAAAGAAAAAAAAAAAAAAAAAGGAAGAAGAGGGAGAAGGGGAGAGGGAGAAAGAGAGGAAGAAAGAGAGGAGGGAAGAGAGAAGGAAAGGGGGAAGGAGGAGAGGGGGGAAAAAAAAGGGGGAAAGAGGAAAGGGGGGGGGGGGAAAGGAAAAGAAAAAAAAAAAGAAGGAAGGGAGAAAAAGAAAAGGAGGAGAGAAGAAAAAAAAAAAAAAAAGAAAAGGGGAAGGGAAAAAAAAAAAAAAAAAAAAAAGAAAGGGGAGGGGGAAAGAAAAAAGAAGAGGGAGGAGAGAGATAAAGAAGGTTGTTTTATAATTTTATATATTATTCTACTAGAACGGCTCATAAATGTACAATATTAAGGAAAATATTGTGCAAGGTAATTTTTTTTTATTAGTTTAATATAAGTTTTGCCGTGAGTTAGATTAGAATATACGTGTGTGGGAAGAGATGGGTGTGTCCATGTAATGTTAATAGGGGTGGCAGTTCTTCTTTAAAAGAAGCACATTGTTTAGGTTCTTATATTATATCTATGTGTTTTTAATAGATTTAAAAAATAATTATTTTCAATAATTTTTTAAAACTGGAATATAAAGTTTTATTATTTGTCTAAGCCAAATTTATGCTTTAGATGTGTGCTAATGTAAATGCACTATAAAAAATTATTTTATCTTGTTTTCCAATAGAAATTATTGCCTTGATTTCCAATCGTTATTAGTATGTTACCAAGTCTTAAATAGTATATTATCAGATATGAAATATTCTTTATTGCTTTTCAATTAGTAATTGATATTTTGACAGTAGTTTTTTGCTACTGGGATTTGAATAGTCTGTGTGTTATTATGCTTGTATATGTGTGTCGATTATTAAACTTAGCTATAATCATTTGTTAATTGCATGCACAAATGAGATATAATCAATCGGTTTTGGAAGAAAAGGATGGTCAATTGTTTGGAAGGATTAGAGATTTATTTAAGTGAATTATTGGTCTTTATTATGCCTGAATGCAAATGTATTTTTGTGGCTATATGTAGTACAGCTAGCAATGTTTTATAGTATTTATGGGATCGAGAAATCTCTACTCTTTTGTTATTTGAATATTTAAACATGGGTAGATTGTCTAGTCTATTATATGAGATCAAATAATCCATTCTTTTCTGTGTATTGAAGTGTTTTGATAGGAATAGATTAAATCCTCCAGTTTTGATATTTGGTATTATGAATTAAAGTATATGAAGTCAAGTATATTATCTCCCTGATCATTTGGTGAAGAGATTTATTACCACCACTTTAGTTAGTCTCAGAAGTAGACTTGGGAGTTATTGGGTTGATATTTATCTGAATTGAATTGTAAAAAAAAAAAAATTATCCCCATGTGTATTGAATGTTTTTCCAGCTTATACTATAGCCAAGTGCCAGATAATTTATTAATAAAAAGAAGAATGAAGGCAGAATAGATTTTCTTACAAAACAGCTGTAATAAAGTTAGTGATTAAAGCTTGATTGTCATTGCCTTCATCTGTATTATGATCATATTATAAGTTTATAAGCAAACTGATGAGATTGATTAGAATTAATTATTTATTCTTTGACACACAGCATAATACAGACTCATGCATAAAGTGTTAATTTGAAAGATATAGAAAAACCCAGCAGTAATGTATAACTTTAATTATCATTTTAAAACATTTTGTAGTGATCATTTAGGTTTTATATCATTAGTTTTTATCATTCAATCATCATTTGATTAAGGAAGTAAGCAAAGATAAAACATAGTTAATGAATAGAATTATTTATTTCTAATTTGGTAAAATAAAACATAGTTACTTAATAGAATACTTTATTTCAAGGTTGCAAAGACAAAATGTTTAATTAATGGAAGTATTTATTTCATTTTGCAAGATATAATTTGATAAGAATATATTTAATTAATAGCATTACTTATCTCATTTTGCAAGATACAGTTTGGTAAGAATATATTTAGTTAATGGAGCTATTTATTTCATTTTGCAAAACCTAGTTTGGTATTATTTTTAGGTTTCAAACCCATTTACTTTAGTTATACTTAATGTGCATTTGAAGTAAAATGCAAAATTTTAATTTTACTTTATAGTGTAACTAAAATATTTAATCCATGTTGTTTGTCATAGATTTATTAAGTTAATTGATAACTGAGTGTTATAAAACAAAATGTTGAGTATAAATAAAAAATTGTCGTAGATTATTAGAAGTGTAAGATTATGTTTCTTCATTTCTAGAGATCTATCAGAAGTAATTGATAACTAAAAACCATTTCCTTTACAGCAAAATATGTGGATTTTATTTTAGTTCATTATTTAATGTTAAGAGTATAAGATGTTTCAAAAATATATCAAGATGTTTTGATAGATGAAATATGTTAGATTTGAAATTTAAGAGATCATATTGTGTTATTTATTCTTATGAAAATTGTAACTAGTGATGCTAAATACAGCCAAAATTAGTACTTATATCAATGGAAAAGAGATTAAATGTTTGTTTAACTATTTTTCTTATTTTGTTAATAAATATTTTGTTATTCAAAATTGAATTTGGAAGTCTTCTTCGACATTCATTCGTGTTTCATATTTCCACACATGCTCACACATTTATTTTATTTAATGTGATATAATTGTATTTTCATTTAATTATGATAAACATCCAGATATGATGATATTGATTTCCTTGATACAAACACTGTATGAGATGCCAATTATCTACCGAGTTTCTAAAAGGGATTTATTATTTAGTAATTGTTTAGATGATGAATTAAAATCAAAATGTGCCCGATTTCTTTCATTATCTAACAGCCATTATTTAGTTAGGGTATTGCTTAGTTTATATAATTATTTTCATAGTATTAAATAATAGTTATTGAGAGATAGAGATTTTAGATTAAGCCATACCATCGGTTAATTCCCTGAGATTTTTAATATTTAATTCAGATCAAATAATAAATTCAGATAATTAGATTAGATTAGTGTGTACTTAAAAATTTAGTAATGATAGGTTTAGTTTAAGTTCAGATCCAGTTTGTTGTACATTATAATTTCTAAATATTATATTTTAGTTATTAGTGTAATTTTCTAATATGGTAGAGGTTGTTTGATGAATGTGGATGATGGGAGGAGGTGAAGTATAGATTATAATTAGTTATTTTTAGCTGGTAGAATTTTACCAATTTAAATTTTGTTTAGTATAGAATTTAATCGATGTTTTACTTCCTATTCATTATAATATTTCCTCCCAAATCTAATGTACATTTTACACCTCATACACCTCTGTATCCCTGAACTGAGCTAGGCTAAGGTGAAACTTTCATTAAGAGCCTCATAAGTAATTTTAAAATAAAGTTAGTTTGATAATTCATTCTATGTTTGATAGAATTGGTGCCCCCGGGTATTTTTTAGTGATGGTGATCGGTGGTGAGGGGTTACAGTAAATATATATTGAACCACCCACTTTTTTATCTTTTATAATAATAACAATAAAATTTGTTATTATTATTATTCTTTTATTAACAAATTATCCTATCTCTGAAGGTGTCTGGTCCTCAGATAGAGTGAGTAATATCATTGGCAGCAATCTACCAATAATATTAACACTTGGTTACTAAATTAAATACTTGCCAACCAAACACTTTATTTATTTTGACATAATCCATTTAGGTGCCAGTTAATCAAAGAGTAATTAACATCAATGCATCAAGTACCTGAAATCCCAGCTCGCTCATTGAGTTGTAGCTGTTTTTAAAAAAAATTCATGCCCACTCTAAAATTCTAATTTAGAGTTATAATAAAGATTTACCACACAAAAACTTTGATGTCATTCAAAAAACAAAATCTTTATTTCTAAAAAAAAAACACTCCCTGCTCTTTTACTTTTCACTTAATCACTTCTCAATAACAATTAAATATTACAATTCCCACTTTATTAAACATATTATCTTATCATAAATGTATATGTTCATCTATCAATGTAAATCTTTCAATGACAGTGCAAATCTTGTTTTTTTCTTAAAATAATCATTTTGTCTTATAATACAATCATGCACACTCTTTTTATGTGAATAAATACTTCAATATGTTATAAACAACAAAAGAAATACAAAAATATTGATTTAAAATTCACACATACAGACAATGAATAATTCTGAATAAAGTTGAATAATGGAGCCAATATATTTTTTTACTCTAAATATATTAGTTCATAACATTAAAAGTCCTATTTATTTATTGATCATGGCTTAAATATCAAGAATTGAAGAATAGAAAAAATGAATCATTACCTATGATTTGAATCTGACTTTGATGTATGTAAGATAAAAGGCAACTTCCATAAAATGTTAGTTCTAAGCGGTTAGCACTAAACTCGATGTAAATCTTTCTTTAATTTGCAATGTTATATGACACTCATGTATCTTGGCATGGA